>JAODAL010004933.1:0-149841 GCA_025379985.1 Phyllomedusa bahiana | reverse complement strand
TATCCGTACGGGATAAAAAATTAAACTCATCACTTCCTCAAAAAGCTCCCCAAAAACCCTTCCCCTTTCCTACATCTCCTCCCTCTTTTCGTCTCCCCACCCACCCGCTCTCTCCGCCGTTTATGTATCAGGTACACCATCAACATCCGAACCTCCAAGCCCTTCCAAGACTTCCACTGGGCACCATTCTCGGGAACATTACCGGGGGCGATCAGCACACTCAAACTCCATAGCTTTAAAAGGGCCCTGAGAAATACACTTCTCATTGGGCCTACCAGAACCCCCTAATGCTAACACCCCTCCCCCCCCCCACACCCCCAAGCCACTCACCCAAATTTTCGCACTTAACTGTATATAATGTATAAGAGGGGGGGAGGTTCATCCAAATTTCTATGAAAAAAAAAAAAACATATTTTGTCCGGGCGGGACCATTTAAATCTAGCACTTCTTGCCCTTCGCTTCCCTACCCCCTAATAGATTGTAAGCTCTTCGACAGGCCCCACACCTTTTCTCATCTGTAAGTACTTTTAAGGTAATGTCGTAGTTTACCCTCCAAATTGTAAAGTGCTGGGAATATTTTGGCCTATATAAATAAAGATTTTAATTTTTTTAAAAATTTTTAAATGCAGGGGGCCTTTTCCCCCGACACACCCCGCCAAAACTGCAAAAAATTGTTCAAAAAAAGTTTAAAAACTGCAAAGAGTTCAAGGTGTTGACTTAACCTCCAGATTCCTCAGATCTCAGTCTGATCGAACATCTGTGGGCTGTGCTGGAAATACAAGTCGGATGCATGGAGACTGCACCTTGCAACTTACAGGACTTGAATGATCGTATGTTAAGGTCTTGGTCCCAGACACCTTCTTCAGGAGCTGTTTTTCTGACATGAGGAGGCCTACAAAGAATTAGCCAGGAGTTTTTTCATTTTTTTAAAATTGTGTTGTCTGATTGGCCAAACACCTTAATACGTATTTTCTTTTTCCTTTTTTGCATTTTGCTTTTATTTTGCATAGTAAAAAGTGATGCAAATGCTAGGACACATGTCACCGGAAAAGCAAAAGCAGGCTTACTGCAGTTTCTGATGTAACACTGTGTAACGTGCAAGCTCACCGCTTAATAGTTCCTGTGTTAATATTGACATACCTATTTTTTTTCCTACCTGTCATACTCTGTGTTATGATAGGGTCTCCTATGGAAGCGGTAACAGTGAGCTGATTATATTGTACAGCCTCTGTAGCGGCATGGTCTCTTTTGGCCTGGATTCACATGCTTTTGTCTTTGTAATCAAGTTACACTTACCAGACTTTCCAAATGTCACATTCATCTGCTACCGGCATTCAGCAAGGCAGTGTTTTTATTGCAACTAGCAAAATGTACATTCCTGTAAAGAACGTTTCCTCTTAAAGAGGCCTACCAGATGATTTCTTTTTGTGTGCATTAGAAATAGGACAAACTTTTTTTTCAACTTTGTTTTCTTAAGAATTTTTATTTTTTTTGTTACCTAAGAACAGAAGGGAAAGGGGCACTGGGGAGGTTAATACAGCGAAATACAGTAAGACTAGGTTCCCATCATGTTTTTTAGCCTCTGCATAAGGTACTGCCAAATATACATTAAACAGATGTCTCTGATGAATACCAAACAGTGGCATCCATCACCCATAGGGTACCTTTGTAAAAAGAATCTATTTTTATAGAGGGTTTTCCTCTTGTGTTTAGCAATTGCCCACATCAACCCCACTGGAATAAAATACAAAATTACATCTCATATCTCCACCATTCCAGTGATATTGCAGTTGTTCCCTACTGATCCCTCACCTATATTGACCATACATGGCTCCCAACCTGAGTCCGCAGACTCCATAGGTCCTATTCTGATGGGAAATGGGAGAAAACATTTATATGAAACTTGTCTTCTTAAGCATTTACATTTTTTGTTACCCAAGGTTGGCAGGGTGTTGGGCACTTGGGAAAGGTTTAAAAGCTTTTGGCCCCAAATTTTTATATCTTGATTTTGGCCTTTATTTAATGTGCATGGCAGGAAAGTAATTTAACACGCCTTTATAATTCCAAATATGGCCTTCACCCATAGGTCCCTTTATAAAAGAATGTATATGTTTAAAGGTGTTTTCCACTTCAGTTCCCCACATCACCCCATTGCAATAAAATAAAAAAAAGTTTTTTACTTTCTCTCCCATTGTACGTTCCAGGTTTGCTTACTGGTCCCCCCCCCCCCCCCATGATGACCCACCCTGGCTCCGACTTTTTTCTACAGACTCCATAGGTCCTGTTTTAATGTCTGTCGGATATCAGAAAAAACGATGGATCCAGCGTTGGATAAAATTTAAGCCATGATTTTATTTCAAATCCATACGAGAGGGTACATGACGGGTACAAACTTCCGACGCGTTTCGGGCGTATACACGACGCCCTTGTTCACGGAATACATAGACAAACAATTAACACACTTAAATAGTTAAAAAGGGTTGGGCTTGTGATGACATCACTTCCCCTTTCCCCCCTTTTGTATAATTTTTTTGTCAGTAATATACGTTGTTAAGAGAATAATTAGATAAAAACTAAAAAAAAAAACATTGATAAATCCTAATAACAGGCATAATCACAAATTGAGACAAGGAGTAACAGGATAAAACGCAAATCAATAGATATAAGCCAAGTCGTTACGGCTGTTCATACCTTGCGGTATCTGGGAACCCAGCTCATAAATCCACGCAGCCTCACGCATGCGCATTAGGTGTTCCCTATCTCCTCCATCTCTGGGGCATTTCACTTTTTCTATATCGTAACAACGGAAACTATCTAACTGGCCAAAGTGAATTACGGCAAAGTGTTTGGTTGCTCCAGAGTAAGAGGAAAAGTTATGTTTTATGTGGGTAAGGTATTCCGCTATGCGAGTTCTAAGCTTCCTTTTTGTGCTACCGATATACAGCTTATGACATAGAGTACACTCTATTATATATACTACATATTCTGTATCACAATTTATGAAATCTCTAATATTGTATATTTTATTATTTTTCTCCATGTCACAAAATGTATCTCTCTTGTTTACCTATTTACACATGTTGCATCTTTTTTTCCCGCAAGGGAAAAAACCCTTAGTTGTTAACCAATGCTCCTTAGATATCTCATTAGAGAAATATCTAGGAGATATTTGCATACCCACTGTTTTATTCCTTTTTGCCACAAAACCAACCCCCGCATCTACAATGCTTGCTGTGGTAGGATCCTGTCTTAAGATACCCATGTTTTTTATAGACGATGCGTTTTATTGAGCTGAATTCCTCACTATATTTAATTGTACAGACTGTTTTATCTTTCTTAACACTTTTCTTTTGTTCTGTTGCATTTAATAATTCAGCTTGAGTTTTGCCTTGTATTTTTCTTCTTGCCTTTTGTAACTGCTTTTTAGTATAGCCTCTTTTCCTCAATCTTTGGTCTATAATGCCTATTTGTTTGTAAAAGTCTGACTCTTGGGTACATGCTCGGCGGGCGCGATAATATTCGCCCAGTGGTATGGAATCCACAGTGTGTTTGGGGTGACAGCTGTTAGCTCTCAATATAGTATTTCCACTTATTGCTTTCCTATATAGAGTGGTATCTACACTGTTCTTTTTGTCATCTCCCTTCAATAATATATCTAGGAAAGCTATACATGATTTTTCTACTGTATGGGTAAATCTGATGTTCAAAGTGTTATCATTGAGATAATATACAAAGTCTGGTATGGACGCTACCTGGCCCCCCCATACTATGAGGAGGTCGTCTATGTAGTGCCCATACCAGACCACGGCATCTGAATAGGGGTTATCCATATTGTAGATGAAAGCCTGTTCCCACCACGCCATGAAGAGGTTGGCCAAGGAAGGTGATGCCGTAGCACCCATAGGCACCCCCACTAGCTGTAAATAGAATTGTTCATTAAATTTAAAGAAATTATTACTGAGTAAAAAAATCAATACAGTCTAAGATGAAAGTTTTCAATTCCGTACTGTACATACTTTGTCTCTGCAAAAAATGTTCTACCGCTATTCTAACTAGTGACTGTGGGATACTAGAGTACAGACTTGTAACATCAAGACTGAGCCAATGATAATTATGGGACCAGGGAAAATTTGAGAAAATCTTCAGATAGCCTGGCAATTTTTGAATTATGGGTTGCAGCAATTTGTCAATCCATCTACTCACTTTTGAGCATATGCTTTCTCTGCTTGAAACTATGGGTCTTAATTTGGGTGGGAACTCTTCTTTGTGGGTTTTTGGTACTCCGTAAAAGATGGGTATTTTAGGGTTGGTGACAATTAAATCCACTTTTTCTTTTTCTGTAATTGCTCCTATGCTAACACCCTCCTGTAATAACTTGGATAATTTAGTCTGAATATCTTTACTGGGGTTCCCCTTCATTTTTTTATAGGTCTCTTTATCATTCAAGATATAAGTCACCATCCTTTGATAAAGATTACTATCTAGGACCACCACTGACCCCCCCTTATCCGATTTTTTAATAACAAGGTTTTTATTGTGCCTAAGTTCTTTTAAAGCCTTTAGCTCTGCCTTTGTCATATTATGATTTTTTTCCCTTTTTATCTGACCTGCTAGTACTTTGAGGTCCCTCTCCATTGTGGATTGAAATTTATCCATTGTTTCATCTCTCATTCTTTTGGGATAGAAATACGGATTACTGTGACTTACTTGCACATCCCCCACAAACTCTTCATCCTCACTCATTTCCTGCAATTCCTTCAACGTAAGAAGTGACTGTTGTTCTTTAAATAACAATTGTACATATTCATTATCAAATTCACTCTCTATTTTTGATACATCACAGTCATTACTGCAATCTTTATTTAATTAAAAAAAACGCTTAACCGTGAGAGACCTCACAAAACGATTAATATCTATCATGGTTTCAAAGACATTGAAATGCATGGTAGGTGTAAAATTCAGTCCTTTTTTCAAAACATTGATTTGATTATTTGACAGAATGGTGGGGGTAAGTACAATCACATCATATTCTTCCTGCTGATTAACTAATTCTTTTTCCTTGTTGCTCCCCTCTGTTTTTTTACGGCGGTGTTTCCTCCCTCCTCTTCTGCCCCGTTTTTTGCCGGCGTGGAGATGTTCTGTTTATTCCTATTTTCTTGTATGTTCTGCCTATAATGCATATTCCTGTTATTTGTCCCTTGTCTTTCCATTGAGGAACAGTCCGAATCCGATGTCCCTGTGAGAGCATAATCAGTGTCCACAAAGCTAACTTCCTTTTTGTTATGTTTATTCCTTTGATATTTTCCAATATAGATCTGGGTTTCCTTTCTTGCCTCCATATGTATATTTCATTCCTTTCGTAATCATTAAAATCTCTTTGGTATTTTGTTCTTTTTGTTTCCATTATGGTGGACTCTAATTTAGCTAAATTTCTTTTAATTTTTTCTTGGGTTCTTCCCCATTCCTCATCATCTGCATAGTCCTTCAATTTTTCCAATAAATCATCTATATTTTTCTGTGTTTCTTGTAATTTTTGAGTTTCAAAACTAATGATAAGTTGTATCAGTTTTAAAGAGCAATCCGACAATATTCTGTTCCAATTACTGAGGAATTCTTCAGTGTGAACAAATGAGGGCATTTTTTTTAACCGCAGTCCTCTAGGTATTATGCCTTTTTCCACATAAATCTTCAATGAGTTTCTATCCCACCAAAGCTTTAATTCTTGGACTTGGGCTTTCTCCAAATTGTTAGGTAATGCATGTAGCTCGTCTTTGCTTTGCTTTCAGGTGGTTTCACTTGCTCGCCAAAGACTTGTGCTAACTTGGCTTCCCTGTCCATTATAGCAGGTGGGAATCGAGACTATAGATTACTAACAAAATAGTTTTACCCTTGTACCCTCCGTATATATATGCAGTTTAGTAGGTGCTGTTTAATCATAGGCAGTATGTCCGTACTTCTTGGGAGCAAACCGTTCAGGCTGGAACACAGCAAACACAAATATAGGAAAAGAAGGTATAAGCTCACCAACAATGTCCACATACGGCTTCAAATCAGTACTGCAGCTCCTCTTTCTGCTTTCCTCTGCACGGATCCTGGCCGCCAGCCACGGCTATGCAATATCGGATATCAGAAAAAATGATGGATCCAGCGTTGGATAAAATTTAAGCCATGATTTTATTTCAAATCCATACGAGAGGGTACATGACGAGTACAAACTTTCGACGCGTTTCGGGCGTATACACGACGCCCTTGTTCACGGAATACATAGACAAACAATTAACACACTTAAATAGTTAAAAAGGGTTGGGCTTGTGATGACATCACTTCCCTTCCGCCCCTATGTATAACTTTCTGTCAGTAATATACGTTGTTAAGAGAATATGTGGATAAAAACTAAAAAACAAACCATTGATACTTCCTAATAACAGGCATCTTCACATATTGAGACAAGGAGTAACAGGATAAAACGCAAATCAATAGATATAAGCCAAGTCATTACGGCTGTTCATACCTTGCGGTATCTGGGAACCCAGCTCATAAATCCACGCAGCCTCACGCATGCGCAGTAGGTGTTCCCTATCTCCTCCATAATATGAATTATGGGCAGAACATACAAGAAAATAGGAATAAACAGAACATCTCCACGCCGGCAAAAAACGGGGCAGAAGAGGAGGGAGGAAACACCGCCGTAAAAAAAACAGAGGGGAGCAACAAGGAAAAAGAATTAGTTAATCAGCAGGAAGAATAGGGATGGGGATTGTACTTACCCCAACCATTCTGTCAAATAATCAATTCAATGTTTTGAAAAGAGGATTGAATTTCACACTGGCTACACATTTTAATGTTTTTGATACTTTGATAGATATTAATCGTTTTGTGAGGTCTCTCACGGTTAAGCGTTTTTATGAATGAAATAAAGATAGCAGTAATGACTGTGATGTATCAAAAATAGAGAGTGAATTTGATAATGAATATGTACAATTGTTATTTAAAGAACAACAGTCACTTCTTACGTTGAAGGAATTGCAGGAAATGAGTGGGATGAAAGAGTTTGTGGGGGATGTGCAATTTAAGTCCCCAGTAACCCGTATTTCTACCCCCAAAAAAATGAGAGATGAACCATGGATAAATTTCAATCTACAATGGAGGGGACTTGAAAGCACTAACAGTCAGACTGAGAGGAATAAAAATCATAACAAAAACAAAGCAGAGCTAAAGGCCTTAAAAGAACTTAGGCACAATAAAAACCTTTTTATTAAAAAATGGGAAATAAGGGGGGGCCCAGTGGTGGTCCTAGAATAGTAATCTTTATAAAAGGATGGTGACTTATATCTTGGATGATAAAAAGACCTATAAAAAAAATGAAAGGGAATCCATAAAGATATTCAGACTAAATTATCCAAGTTATTACAGGAGGGTGTTAGATAGGAGCAATTACAGACAAAGAAAAAGTGGATTTATTGTCCCCAACCCTAAAATACCCATCTTTTACGGAGTACCAAAAACCACAAAGGAAAGTTCCCACCCAAATTAAGACCCATATTTCAAGCAGAGAAAGCATATGCTCAAAAGTGAGTAGATGGATTGACAAATTGCTGCAACCCATAATTCAAAAATTGCCAGGCTATCTGAAGATTTTCTCAAATTTTCCCTGGTCCCATAATTATCATTGGCTCAGTCTTGATGTTACAAGTCTGTACTCAAAGTATCCACAGTCACTAGTTAGAATAGGGGTTTAGAACATTTTTTACAGAGACATAGTATGTACAGTATAGAATTGAAAACATTTATGTTAGACTGTATTGATTTTTTACTCTGTAACAATTTCTTTACATTTTATGAGGAATTTTTCTTACAGCTAGTGGGGGTGCCTATGGGTGCTACGGCATCACCTTCCCTGGCCAACCTCTTCATGGCATGGTGGGAACAGACTTTCATCTACAAATATGGATAACCCCTATTCAGATGCCGTGGTCGGGTATGGGCACTACATAGACGACCTCCTCATAGAAATGGGGGGCCAGGTAGCGTCCATACCAGACTTTGTATATTACCTCAATGATAATACTTTGAACATCAGATTCACCCATACGGTGGAAAAATCATGCATAGCTTTCCTAGATATATTATTGAGAGGAGATGATAAAAGAAGTAGGGTAGATACCACTCTATATAGGAAAGCAATAAGTGGAAATACTATATTGAGAGCTAACAGCTGTCACCCTAAACACACTGTGGATTCCATACCACTGGGCGAATATTATCGCGCCCGTCGAGCATGTACCCAAGAGTCTGACTTTTACAAACAAATAGGCATTATAGACCAAAGATTGAGAAAAGAGGCTATACTAAAAAGCAGTTACAAAAGGCAAGAAGAAAAATACAAGGCAAAACTCAAGCTGAATTATTAAATGCAACAGAACAAAAGAAAAGTGTTAAGAAAGATAAAACAGTCTGTACAATTAAATATAGTGAGGAATTCAGCTCAATAAAACGCATCTTCTATAAAAACATGGGTATCTTAAGACAGGATCCTACCACAGCAAGCATTGTAGATGCGGGGGTTGGTTTTGTGGCAAAAAGGAATAAAACAGTGGGTATGCAAATATCTCCTAGATATTTCTCTAATGAGATATCTAAGGAGCATTGGTTAACAACTAAGGGTTTTTTCCCTTGCGGGAAAAAAAGATGCAACTTGAAATAAATATGAAAACAAGAGAGATACATTTTGGGGACATGGAGAAAAATAATAAAATATACAAAAATTAGAGTTTTTCATAAATTGTGATACAGAAACGTAGTATATAAGAGTGAAATCTATTCATAAGCTGTATATCGGTAGCACAAAAAGGAAGCTTAGAACTCGCATAGCGGAATACCTTTCCCACATAAAACATAACTTTTCCTCTTACTCTGGAGCAACCAAACACTTTGCCGAAATTCACTTTGGCCAGTTAGATAGTTTCCGTTGTTACGATATAGAAAAAGTGAAATGCCCCAGAGATGGAGGAGATAGGGAGCACCTACTGCGCATGCGTGAGGCTGCGTGGATTTATGAGCTGGGTTCCCGGATACCGCAAGGTATGAACAGCCGTAACGACTTGGCTTATATCTATTGATTTGCGTTTACTCCTTGTCTCAAAATGGGAAGATGCCTATTATTAGGAAGTATCAATGGTTTGTTTTTTAGTTTTTATCCACATATTCTCTTAACAACGTATATTACTGACAGAAAGTTTTACATAGGGGCGGGAAAGGGGAAATGATGTCATCACAAGCCCAACCCTTTTTAACATATTTAAGTGTGTTAATTGTTTGTCTATGTTTTTCCGCGAACAAGGGGGTCGTGTATAAGCCCGAAACGGTCGGAAGTTTGTACCCGTCATGTACCCTCTCGTATGGATTTGAAATAAAATCATGGCTTAAATTTTATCCAACGCTGGATCCATCATTTTTTCTGATATCCGATATTGCATAGCCGTGGCTGGCGGCCAGGATCCGTGCGGAGGAAAGCAGAAAGAGGAGCTGCAGTACTGATTTGAAGCCGTATGTGGACATTGTTGGTGAGCTTATACCTTCTTTCCCTATATTTGTGTTTAATGTCTGTCGGATTAATATAACTTATGACCATGTTTTGAAGATTGATATACAGTACTTGATTCGTTAAGAATTTGATAAGATTTTGAGAAAATTCGCCACAGCTGCACTCTCCTATATTAAAGATACATCTTATTTTTTGAATAGGTTATGGAACAATAATATTCCAACTGAGTTTTTGTTAGTGTCATTTGACGTGGTATCTCTGTATGCTTCCATTCAGGGGCGTAACTACCGGGGTAGCAGACATAGCAGCTGCTCCGGGGCCTGCGCGCTTAGGGGGCCCGCGCCTTGGGGCAGCTGCTACCGCGTCCGCTACCCCGGTAATGCCGCTCCTGGGCCCGCCGGCAGTGAACATAACAGTTCACTGAGGGGCCCGGCGCCTCCCCTCCGGCCCGAGCGTTTAGAGGCAGCGCTGCCTGGAGATAGCAGAGTGGAGCGACGATCCGCTCTGCTACTTAGCCTGCCGGTTCTCTGTGATCACCTGGGCGACGCGGTGACGCCGCATCGGGGGGAACGTGGAACAAGGTGAGTAAACTATTTCTTATTTTACCTGCCCTGCCTGTGTATATACCCCTTAGCCTGCCTATATACCCCTAAGCCTACCTATATATCCCCAAGCCTGCCGATATACCCATAAGCCTGCCTATATACGCCCACGCCTGCCCAATATACCCAAGCCCCGCCTGTATACCCCCCCCTGCCTGTATACCCCCAGCTGCCTAATATCCCCTAAGCCTGCCTATATACCCCCTAAGCCTGCCTATATACCCCCCAGCTAGCCTTCCTACCCCCCAGCTAGCCTTCCTACCCCCCAGCCTGCTTTTATACCCCCCAGCCTGCCTTTATACCCCTCTAAGCCTGCCTGTATACCCCCAACCTGCCTATATACCCCCAGCCTGCCTGCATACCCCCCAGCCTGCTTATATACCCCCCAGCCTGCCTACATACCCCCAGCCTGCCTCTATACCCCCCAGCCCGCCTATATACCCCCCAGCCTGCCTTTATACCCCCCAGCCTGCCTTTATACCCTCACAGCCTGCCTTTATACCCCCCAGCCTGCATATATAGCCCCCTAAAGGCTGCCTATATAGCTATAAGTCTGCCAGCCTGAATAGCCCTATAGCTACCGTGAAGCCTGTCTACCTATATAGCCCCTATAGCCCCCTAAAGCTTGCCTACCTATATAGCCCCCAAAGCCTGCCTGTCTACTTATATGGGGCCCCTTTAGCTGCCTAACCCCTACCTATATGGCCCCTATAGCCCACCTAACCCCTGTCTACCTGTATGGCTCCCTATAGCTACCTAAACCCTGCCTGTCTATATGGGCAGTCTATTGGCTACCTAAACCTTGCCTATTTGGGGCCCCATATACCCTATCTAAAGCCTGCCTGCCTAAATGGACCCCATATAGCCCAGGGCGCAGGTGTTGGAAAAGTCAGGATTCTAAGATATTTGTGTCTAAATCTCCAGGGACAAGTGGTCGGGAGACATCATGATGGCTGACTGGACCGGATGCAGAACAAAAGGGAAAGTCAACCACTCGTCAGATAAACGTCACCTGTGAGTCACAAGATGTAACTACACTTTAATCACTTATATGTCTGCAGAGTCTGTGTACACTGATATCTACCACTATATGGTCACTGTATGGTGGTTATATACAGTCTGCAGAGCCTGTGTACACTAGCATATACCACTATATGGTCACTATATGGCGGTATTATTGGTCTTTGTGTACTGACCAGTAATACTGTAGGGGTATTATTCAGTCACTATGTGGTGGTAATTTATGGTCATGTTCTGGTGGTATAATCAGGTCCATATGTAGTAGGGTTATTGGTAATATTGGTTTTGGTATAGTGGATTTGTTTGGTAGCAGTATGATGGTGATATGTATGGTGAGGTATTTGCCCCTTGTATTATCTACATTATCTAACAGCATGTCCTGGTACATGGTTGTGGTCAGGGAGGTGGGCGAGGGGGGAGGTAGGGGGCCCCATCCAAAAGTTTGCTTTGGGGCCCTGGCTTCTCTAGTTACGCCCCTGCTTCCATTGAACATACTTTAGGGTCACTAGCTGTCAATGTGGTGTTTACCAGTGCAGGATTTTAATTTGACTGTGCTAGCTTTATTCTTTCTTTCTTGGAGGTGGTCCTGAGGAGGAATTATTTCCTCTTTGGGAATAGCTACTACCAACAGAGAAGGGGTACAGCCATGGAGTTCAATGTGACCTCTAATAATGCTAACATCTACAAGGCTGTATTCGAAAAGAGTTGGATTTACAGTTTAGCTTTTACCAGGAATATCCTGTGCTAGTGGTATTATATTGACAAAGTTATTCTTAATTGCACTGGGGCATAAGCTGAATTGGAACAATTTTATTGTTTGAATATTCATGTGAAGAGTTTACAATTCACCAAGGTTGTTTCAGATTTTACATTTTTTGGATACACCGATATATGTGGAAAATGGTGAAATTAAAACAGATCTTTATGTAAAAGTTTTGGATAGGAACAATGTATTATATTACAGTAGTCATCATCCCAAACACATGATTGAGTCGCTACCTTGGAGTCAAATCTTATGATTTGGAACGGTGGTCTTTGATGTTATGATACTGAATGAACGTTTGGGTCAAATGTGCAAAAAATGTATGGTGAGGGGATACCCCAAGAAATTACATGACCGTTCTAGATCTCAGATTTGGTGTATACATAGAGGTAACATGTTACAAACTAAAAAGGTTAAGGCTACTATAAATAGGATTCCTCTAGTTAGAACCTTTAATGCTTGCAGTTTAGAATTTGGAAAGGCAATTGGCAACTTCTAAGAGTGAATTTTCCCCTATGTTGGCGAAGTCCCAGAATTCCCTTTGTTATATAGAAGAAGTAAAAATTTGAAAGATATAAGCAGTAATTTACAGGAAAAACAGACTTTTCTCCCCCCTTCCTCCCAGTAATTGTAACTTTGCTTGTTTGAATTGTTCCAACTGTAATACTTTATTCAAAGGATGCATTTTTTCTCATCCCTTGAGCAGTAGGAAATATGGGATCAAGGGCCGATACATCTGTTGCTCCTCATATGCAATATACTGTACATGATTTAATGTGTACTAATAAATGTAGGAGAGACAACAACAGAAATTAGGAAATGCATCAATAAAGACAAAAGGAGAAAGGTAGATTTACCTGTACCTAGACATTTTGAGGAGTGTGGACATTCTGTATCTCAACTTAGGTTGAGGGTCATTGACCTGGTACCACCATTGAGGAAGGAAGGTGATCGGGAATCTATTTCTCCTGAGAAAGAATTGAGATAGATTCACACCCTACAGTCATTACATCCGACTGAACTCAATACTGAGTTCAGTCTGAAGGGCCAGTTTTTGGATATATCATCTAGGTTGTGTTTTTATCATGAAAAATGTTTTTATAGTGTTTCTAATCTTTCTCTTGTTCTTTTGTATTTTGTATAGGATGAGATCTTTTCATATTTTTTTTTGAACTGTGGATTTTAAAGATTTGTTTATAATGATGCTTGAATACTAATAAAGAAATACATTTCATCTATGCCAATTGATGTATGCTGTATGTCCATCCACCTCAGTACCCGTATATAAGAAACTGTTTTGAGTATTGGAGTAAGGAGTAAGTAGATTGATGGAGTTTGCTATTTTTTTTGGTTATACATTAGAGACATTATGGCGTATTTGCTTGAGACCCTCTGTAATACACAGATGGTGTTAGGAGTTATATCAATGTTTTTTTGGGCCCAAGCACATCCACTCGTATTTCTCTGTGATATAAAAAGGATCTCTGTGGATAGTGCAGGTAATTTCCATGAATGGTTTTCCATTTAAGTACAATGTATTTTGGAGCGATATCCGTGTATGTGTCCCTCATATAGTTTTGTCTTGTAATACATAGAATTGTGTCACTTCTCAATAGAATGAATAGCTCTAGTAATGATGACATCATGTGATGAGGATGCTGTGTTTGTTCTTATGGTAATAGCGTCTTTAGAAACACAGGCCGGTTATGCATAGTAAGGAACACGTTGGTCATGCTCAGTAAGGACTATGCTCCCCCAGGGTTAACATGCAAAGTAAGATATATTTTAAACATGCACAGTCGATACTATAGGATGCCGACTTACTAGGGTTATTCCATCATTGCGGTTATGGATTTTCATTACAATATTACAGCTATGTGTTTTTGAACCGGTAGAAAAGGAGATGAACAGCTGATATCAAGATATAATTAATATGTTACATCTGAATGGTTGTTAGGTCATTTGTTTATATATGTATTAGACTATCCTGTTCTTTAAAGCAGTTGTCTCACTATATTGATTCATCTTACCTCGGTCCTGTTTCCTTGGTTTCATTTTGAATTCAGGGGAGTATTTCCTGGCTTCTACTAGACTGCAGTCGAAGCCATGTCTGTAGCTATAGCAACCAGTGCTGACAGCCTATCAGGAGAGATAGAACAGGTCTGTAGCTATAGCGACCTGAGGAGTTGATGCAGCCCATACAAGAGGGGATATGTAGAAATAAGTAGGACACTGTTAATGGACACATATTGCAAAGTGACTTGTTTTTGCAAAATCTTTAACATAAAAATAAATTCTTGTAGTGAGACAACCCCTTTAAGCACACTTGAATAAGATTTTTTTGGACAAGCCGAAAAGTTGCATTTTTTTATATGTTAACTACAGAAAATTCAATACATATAGAGAACTCCTAGACATGCTGGCATTCCCAATTTTTGTTCCTGCTGGTCTCAGTGATCATGACCCATACATACAAGCAGAAATTTAAATTCCTTGTCCAGCAAAATCATCTGGGCCCCAACCCTTTCCACTCCAAAAACTTATTTGTGGGATAAGCAAGAAAAGTATTAAAATCGCTCCATTGTTTTTGGTTTTAGTTTTTGTTGGAGCTTACACCATATAGTTTTATTGTCATGTTATCTTTAATTTGTGGGTCAGTACAAGGGCCAAAAAATACTGCCACATGATCAACATGTGTCACCACTATGTAGTAAATTAACACCACTATAATGTTACTGACCAAACCAGTATAACAAGACCAACATATCCAAATAACAACATACAAAGACCAAACAATACTGCCACGTATCACTACCATATAGTGACTAATACCACCATAATATTGCTGACCAAACTTGTTTACCAAGACCAATATTACTAAGAACAACAATATACAAGAATAAAATAATACTGCAAAACCATGACCACATATCACCACCATAAAATGACTGAATAATACAACGATATTGTTACTGAATATAAACCATTACACCAAAACTAATATTACAGCCATACAGTGACCATAAAGTGGTAGATACAAGTGCACACAGGTACTCTGAACACATATAAGTAATTACAGTGCAGATGCATCCCGGGACTCACAGATGACGTCTTTTCTGAGGAGTTGTACATTTCCCCTTTTTCTCTTCATCTGGTCCAGACTGCCATGATGACTTCTGGCCATGACTTGTCCCTGTTGAATTTACACCACAAACACCTGAGACACGTCACTTTTCTATCTGCTTCCCACCTGCGCCCCCTCCCTCCTGCCCCTATGTATAAACTCTGCATCCAAATGGTAATAATAACCTCCTTGGAGCCCAGCTTGCTAGGTATATAGGCTCCCTCAGTAGCTATGTAGTTATATAGCCCCACAGTAGATAGTTAGTTATAAGGGGCCCCCATGAGTTAGGTAGGTATATGGACTCCCCAGTATTTATATAGGTTCCCTCAGTAGGTAGATATATAGACTTCCCAGTATGTAGGTAGGTATATTGAGCCTCTTCAGTAAGTATATAGGGCCTCCCATAAGTAGGTAAGCAGGGTTCCTCCCGAAGGTACGTATATGTAAGCCCTCACGGGTAGGGACCTCTCTCCTTCTGTACCAGTTGTTAGTTATTAATTTGTCACCTTTGTACTTGTTTGACCTATGTTATGTATGCAACCCGAATGGCGCTCTGAAATAAATAATAATAATAATAATAATGGTAGACATATAGGCTCTCCAGTAAGTAGGTATTTGTATAGCCCCTCCCCAGTGGTTAGTTAGGTATATAGGGACCCCCATTAGGTAGATTGGTATATAGAGCACCTTAAGTAGGTGTGTATACAGAGCCCCCCACTAGGTAGATAAATAGGGTCCTCTAATATAGGTTTGTAGGGCCCCTCAATTGCTACATAGCAATGTAGGGGCCCCTTAACAGGTATGTTTATAGAGCCCCCTGCCAGTAGGTAGGCATATAAGGCCCCCCACTATGTAGGTAAGTATATAGGGCCCCCAGTTAGTAGCTAGTTATATGGGTTCCCCAGGAAGCAGTTAGATATATAGGGGTTCCATAGTAGATAGGTAACGAGGGTCCTCCAGTAGGTAGGTAGCTATGTTTCGGCGACCCCCAATAGGTAATTAGCTCTATAGGTTTCCCCAGTAGGTGTGTAGGCATATAGCCACCCAACTATAAAAAAAAAAACATTCCTCTCCACGCCCCCCTAGCACATCCGCCTGCTCTAGGCTCCAAGCTGGGTGCTTTAGACTTGGGGGCCTAAGATAGGAAATAGTGCAAGTGCACTATGACGTCACTTCATCACGCTACCTGCACAGCGGCACACGGCAGGAGCAGGGAGCGCATAGCTCTCTCTGCTCCACCATACATCTCAATTGTATTCATGTTTCAATACAATTGATATATTTGCAACCATTTATTGGTATAAAAAATTTACACATCAGAGATATAGGTGAAAACAAATGTGTGACTTTTCCCAGCACTTGCTAGTTTTGATAATCCCAAACAAACATAAGTGAAGTTTACTGGGAGTGGGTGTGGTCAACAATTTTACAATTCATTTTTTAACTCTCTTTTTATTCACATCTTTACTCACTCTTGGTTGAACTTAATGGACATATGTCTTTTTTCAGCTGCAGTAACGATGTAACTTTAAGGCATGAAACAACGCTAAATTCGGTGTATATTTCATTTCCCGACTATAGAATTGACAAAAATTTGACAGATTTATTGAAAGGCTTGCAACTTTAAATAAATTTGCCACTACGTATTCCAACAATCTGTTAAGTTAAAACTTGGGTATGAAATCTTAATAAATGTGGGTCCAAGAGGATAGTCCTTCTGTTAATTATTATAAAGACCTCATAGGTGAGCAGATAATAATGTTAGTTGGGGCTCAGATGATTTATTTCTTTACTGGTAAGATATGATTGATTAGATTTAGAAGCCCAAGGCCTAAGGCAAATTTTTTGATGACACCATGTTGCCTTCTGAAGAGAACATGTCAGAGGTAGACAAACAATTGATGCAACCCTCAGCAGCTGAATAGTGGTCAGGTAGAGAAGAGGCCCATTGTCACCTTTAAACTGCAGGTAACTTTCTGAGCTAATAACTTTTGTGGCTACTCAGTTATGGGTAGATCATCAGAGACATAAAAGGATGTTCTGTATACAGTGGTCCCTCAACATACAGTATTAATTAGTCCTGGGACGACCATTGTATGTTAATACCGTACCTCTATGGAAAATTGGTAACTGGTTCTGAGGCCCCAAAGTGTCACCCAGTATAATGTAAAGTGAAGATTGAGGAGTTATGCAAATAACTAATCCAGATAAAGCGCATCCTTACATGTAACATCAGAAAGAGCTGCTGGAAGCTGGAAATCACTGTCTATCCTATGGACAGCAGCTTCTTTGGGTCATGTACTTTATACATGACATACTGGAAAAAAGAAAATGGGGCCCTCACCTGGTGCCCAAAGGAACCGCTTATCCTGGCACATGTACAGATCAGTACAGGACATGTAATACTGCACTGTACTATATATAGACACTACTAGACCGCCAATCACTGCATGCACCTCACTAATACATTTAAGAGCAGTACAGGACATGCAGTAATGCACTGTACAGTAAAGAGAGGCTACTAGACCACCAATCACTGCATGCACCTCACTAATACATGTAAGAACAATACAGGACATGTAGTACCATACTGTACTGTAGAGAGGCGTTACTAGAACACCAATCACTGTATGCACCTCACTAATACATGTAAGAGCAGTACAGGACATGCAGTAATGCACTATACAGTAAAGAGAGGCTACTAGACCACCAATCACTGCATGCACTTCACTAATATATGTAAGAACAATACAGGACATGTAGTATCGCACTGTACTGTAGAGAGGCACTACTAGACCACCAATCACTGCATGCACCTCACTAATACATGTAAGAGCAGTACAAGAGATGTAGTACTGCACTGTACTGTAGAGAGGCGCTACTAGACCACCAATCACTGCATGCACCTCACTAATACATGTAAGAGCAGTACAGAAAATGTAGTAATGCACTGTACAGTTGAGAGGTACTACTATACTGCCAATCACTGCATGCACTGCATTAATGCATAGGTTTTACAAGTGAAATGTTCATGATAATTGGGATGTTATATCTTGACACCACACAATATACAGTGTTCTGGGAAAGACCATTGTATGTTGAAAATATTGTATCTTTTGGCCATTGTAACTTGTGGGACCACTGTACTTTATACTCTACTTGGACTGTGAACCTCGGCTGTCTGTGTCCACCACTGGAACATGTTGTCATCAGAAGCTACTAGCTTCAGGCTTTGGGCCTACAACTTCCAGCGCATATATCAAAGTAATATATTTAAAACCATTTTATAGTCACCAGTTTATATATTGTTTGGTTGTTTTTGTAGCTTTCAGAGAGGTCGATAGTCAGCTTTTCTAAACCCCTGATCGACATATTTACTTATAAAAGTACTTATAATAGTACCAGAGCTATCCTCTCTGTCCCAGTGGACTGTGTGTGGTAGTGTAAAAGTGAAAAAACTTTGAGACTCTCGGTTCACATATTTTGATCAAAAGATGTTTAAGCTGCCCACGACTTTCAACGTGATCTCAAAATCGGGCAGTCCTATCCTATCTTTACCTCTCAATCGAGCCAATCAGGCCTCCCACCGGGTCAACCGACCTCCATTATTCAGAGAGAAAAAATAAAAAAACACCCAACCTGCAAGCTGCCCTTCTTATGACAGCCTGTGAGAGTGGGCGGGGACAGAAACCCAAAATGGAAGCACCCCTTCCTTACCATATAGGTTAAAATCAATGTACACCAAGTATAACGTATGTTTCTGCACACAAAAACATTTCTGAAAAAACGTATGCAAACCTGGGTGCCACTGGTAGGGCTGCGGCACACATGTAATTATACATGTACACACACAGACCGCCGCACATTACTGCAAAAAGGGCAATACACTACGTGGAAAAGGAAGGGGTGCTTCCATTTTGGGTTTCTGTCCCCGCCCACTCTCACAGGCTGTCATAAGAAGGGCAGCTTGCAGGTTGGGTGTTTTTTTTATTTTTTCTCTCTGAATAATGGAGGTCGGTTGACCCGGTGGGAGGCCTGATTGGCTCGATTGAGAGGTAAAGATAGGATAGGACTGCCCGATTTTAAGATCACGTTGAAAGTCGTGGGCAGCTTAAACATCTTTTTGATCAAAATATGTGAACCGAGAGTCTCAAAGTTTTTTCATGTATGATAGATAACATAAATGCTTCTTTAGGGATTTCGACGTAGTGTATTGCCCTTTTTGCAGTAATGTGCCGCTGGCGGCGGTCTGTGTGTGTACATGTAATAATTACATGTGTGCCGCAGCCCTGCCAGTGTCACCCAGGTTTGCATACGTTATTTCAGAAATGTTTTTGTGTGCAGAAACATACGTTATACTTGCTGTACATTTTTTTTTAAAACTTTATGGGAAGGAAGGGTGCTTCCATTTTGGGTTCTGTCCCCGCCCACTCTCACAGGCTGTCATAAGAAAGGGGAGCTTACAGGTTGGGTGTTTTTTATTTTTTCTCTCTGAATAATGGAGGTCGGTTGACCCGGTGGGAGGCCTATTGGCTCGATTTTAGAGGTAAAGATAGGATAGGACTGCCGATTTTGAGATCACGTTGAAAGTCGTGGCAGCTTAAACATCTTTTGATCAAAATATGTGAACCGAGAGTCTCAAAGTTTTTTCATGTATGATAGATAGCATAAATGCCTCTTTAGGGATTTCCACGTAGTGTATTGCCCTTTTTGTAGTGTAAAAGTGTGCACCAAAAAGGAATCTCAATGCTATTTTAAGGCAGCACACCAGTATTTTTTTTTTTTGATGTGTAGGTTGCCTATAATTCATTCCATAGACCATTTTTGTCACTTAGCATGCCTGTCCTTTGTCCATCCCCAGATGTCCAATACTCAGACACACTTCCTTCTAAGGCTAGTTTCACACGGGGTCAAATGGGGTGCATTTCAGTCCGTATTTTGTGCCGCACTGTGCCCAAATACGGGCGCAATGCGCCCAGTCATTACGGTAATCCATAGTTCTGATAGAGAACTATGGATTACGCCTCCTCTCCCCGGGCGGCGTACACGGCGTGCGGGGAGAGAAGTGACATGTCATTTACTAGCGGCGAATACGCGCCGATAGTAATGAATGTCCATGGGGCCAGCGCACTGCTGCCACTCCCCCCTCCCCCCCGCCCCGCGGGAGTACGCGCCGATCAGCGCGAGCTCCCAAACACCGGCGTAATTGCGGGCCGTACTGTGCGCCCTGCAATTACTCCGTGTGAACCTAGCCTTAAACTGTAAGAGACAGAGGTTTGAAGATTCAGTACAGCTTCTACACCTTCAGCCGCATTTCCAATAAGTACTGTTCATACCACATTCAGGCTACATAATCCATAGACATGTTTGAACAGTGATTTAGATATATACTCCAGATATAGCATGCGTCTGCCATTGAGTTCTGTTGTAGCAGATAACGTATCTTACAAAATATAATTTTTTGGTAGCTTCTAGTTATAAGCTGAGCTGTTCAACACATCGGAATAAGGTTTACTAATGGATACAGAAAAGATGAATGCAAAAGGATACTCTGCGCATATCCAAGCAAAATTGTATGTAAGAACAGCACCAATGATGCAAAAGCAATAAGAAACAAATGGATTAAAATGAAACGGAGCCAAAAATGAGTCAATCTAAACTTACCACCATGAATACTTGCAATAGAATACAAAAACTTGACATCAGCATCTCCAGATAAAAGTCCAAAATTTTAATGAGAAAAAAACAAATACAACTAAAGAGCGTTGTTTCAGCTCAAACAGCCAAGCTCTCTTTGACCCAAAACATTGCTTTTACACAATAGAAAATGATGGCATATTGCTAGTATATGCCATCATTGTCTGATAGGTGCAGATCCCTCCTTTCCCTGAATGTTACAGGTCAGACTGGAGAGATGGCCGCACCTACTCAGTTGCTCTCCATTTTGTTCTAGGGGAGTTCCGAGTACAGCCAAGTGATGTGATATGCACTGCTCGTAACTCCCCTAGAACAGAATGGAGAGTCTACAGTTTCCAGTCTGCGCAGCAACTTTTTGGGTCCCGTTCCCAAGATACTTGTGACTCCCAGAGGTGGGCTCCGATCCTATCAGATAATGATGGCATATTCTACAGATATCCCATTATTTACTATTGTGGTAAAACACCTTTAAGGGGTGACGTTTTGACTCAAAGAGAGCTTGGCTGTTTAAGCGGAAATAACGCCCCTTTAGGTGCATTTGTTGTTTACTCATTAAAATTTTGGACTTTTATATGGAGATGCCGATGACATGTTTTTGTATTCTATTAGAAGTACTCTGGCCTATACTGTTGAACTCTATAGGAATATCAGATGTATAGCTTGAGACCAGAGTCTGATAGTAGATAGTAGAAACCAGTCATTGATGGTGCATTTTCTAAATGTTTTACCACTCAGTTGTTCCTCCTGTTGTTTTTGACTTCGTTATATGAACTTAAAGACATATTTTCACTAGTGTTGAGCGATTGCGTTGGCTATCGAGATCGAGCGATAGTCGATAGTCGGCCGCTATCGATAAGGTTTTTCGATAGTGAGCATCGATTATGAGCGATTACCATTAAAGTCTATGGGAGAGCAACAACACCTTCATTATTACACCCAAACAAGGCTGGAGAAGCTGAAATTAACATCCACAACAGTCAAATGGATACGTGCTACATCTTAGGCAACACACTTAGGTTATAAAAGTCACAGAAAAAAAGTCACAGCCCATTCACGATCCCTGTCTTGTACCACAGCCTGACCCTTAACCTGCATCACCGACAAATTAAAAAGTGCCAGAAGGCAGTATGATTTGAACCATCATGTTACTTGAACTGGACATTGAATATCCCTGTCCTGGAACGCAGCATGAGCCCCAAACCTGCATGACCCCAGGATTTAAAAAGTGCTGCAAAAGGAGTCTTTCAAACACCCTTTTTAGTTTCACTGGACATTGACTATACCTGTCCTGGACCGCATTATGACCATTAAACCTGTCTGACCCCCAGATTAAAAAGTGCCGGGAAAAGGAGTCTGTTATGTCTGTATCTGTTATGTTTTCGTATAATACACGGTATTTTTTTGCACCTTTCAATTCACCTGTGGTGACTATAGAATTGCTGTTTTAAGATTTACGTGGAAGCTGCGTCAATGAACAAAGCTGGGTGCGCAAAAGTCAAAAAACATATCTGTTATGTTTTCGTATAATACACGGTATTATTTGCACCTTTCAATTCACCTGTGGTGAATATAGAATTGCTGTTTTAAGATTTACGTGGAAGCTGCGTCAATGAACAAAGCTGGGTGCGCAAAAGTCAAAAAACACGTATGTGTTATGTTTTCGTATGATACACAGTATTTTTTACACCTTTCAATTCACCTGTGGTGAATATAGAATTGCTGTTTTAAGATTTACGTAGATGCTGCGTCAATGAACAATGCTGGGTGTGCAAAAGTCAAAAAACACGTAACTGTTATGTTTTGATATAATAAACGGTATTTTTTGCACCTTTCAATTCACCTGTGGTGAATATAGAATTGCTGTTTTAAGATTTACGTGGATGCTGCGTCAATGAACAATGCTGGGTGTGCAAAAGTCAAAAAACACGTAACTGTTATGTTTTGGTATAATAAACGGTATTTCTTGCACCTTTCAATTCAGCTGTGGTGAATATAGAATTGCTGTTTTTAAGATTTACGTAGCATGCTGCGTCAATGAACAGTGCTGGGTGCGCAAAGTTCAAAAAAACACGTAACTGTTATGTTTTCGTATGATACACGGTATTTTTGGCAACAAACAACCTGTGCTGACTACAAGATTGCTGGATTGTAATTTAACTGCAAGGTGGATATATCAACAGTCACAGGTGTAATGGGTAAATAAAATGAACACATATCTGAAATGTATACTGATAATAAAAGTGGAGTTTTGCACCTAACAAAGAGACCTGCAGTTACTAGAAATGATGTGTATCCAATATAAGTTCAGGCTGCCCAATATCCAGGAAATATTTCAATAGTAAACTGTTTTAAAAATAAAGATATTCCCCTACAATGTCAACCCTAAGTCTTGGTTAAATTTATCCAGTGTTCTTTATAGATTTGAGCTTGTCTGTGTTCGCCCGCGGGGGCCCCCCTTGCTCCCCCGCCGTGACTTTAGAGCGGTAGATGCTGCTTTAAAATTCTCTAGCTAACTACATAAAATGTTCAAATCTCTAATCTAACTAAATTGGAAGGATCACAGCTAATAGTAGAGGTTTCTCTGTGCAGAAATAGACTAATTTCGCTGAGCTGTTTGGCCACAGGCAGAGCACAGGTCCTATCCCTATGAGACGCTGAGAGACACTGAGGCTGAAACAGGAAACGCTGTTCTATGTAAAACGAGGTCATGTGATTTTTCCAGCCAATCGCAACCATACACATCCCAGTCATGACGTCGCACACACATCTCACCCTGCTCTATTCTGTAATCTGATTTGCTGGCCGCCAAAATTACAGGAAGCGCCGAAAAAAGGCGCAATCTTAATAGATGATGCTCAGATTTTAACCTTAATTATCGCATGATCTGGAAATTTCGATCACCATAAAAACCTTGCCGATTTCAACTTTGTCGATAAAAATCGCTCAACACTAATTTTCACCTACCCATACTACTGCTAGATTTGACTTTGACGACACCTATCAACTTGATACTTTGCTGCAAACTACAGTCCTTTCATCAGCCTTCACCGATGGGCGAGAGGTGCAATCTGAACATGCAACTGGGAAATTCTAAATCTTCTTGTGGGGGTCAGGGGTGAAGAACAAGGGGACTACAGAATGTATGACCAAATAGTCAAGCCATCCATAGATTGTGAGATGATCTACAAAGCGTTATCTTATTCTCAGAACTACTAGTGGGATCCTAGGAAAAATTCCCAAAATATGAATCCCCAAAAATATTATTAAAAGAGCTCTATCAGCATGTATGACATTGTTTATAGGGTTTATAATTGTTAGAGATTCTCCCAATGAATTTTCAGATTCTTAGCATAGTTGTTATTGTGGTCCATAAATTACACCTGGTTTCTCAAGGTAATCTTCATGTGATGTATCCTTCCTTTATTTCTTTAAACCACATTTTATTTTCTACAGCTGTGTCCAGGCACCAACATCAAGAAGAGCTCATTGTTTAAGGCCTCGTTCACACGGGGTATTTGGGCGCTGATTTCAGCCGTATTTGCGCTGCAGTATGGCTGAAATCCATCTCTGTCATTATGGTAATCCACAGTTCTCATAGAGAACTGTGGATTCCGTCACCAGATTCAGTCACCGGATTCGCCGAGCGGGGAGACAGCGACATGCACATTATTTACGGCGTGTACGCGCCTTGAACAATGAATGTCTATGGGGCCGGCGAGCTGCCGACCCCCACCCCTCCTGCACGGCAGCCAGCGTAATTGCGGGGTGAAATCCATCCCCGCAATTATGTCGGCAATAAGCCGTGTGAACCAGGCCTAAGGATGTATAAATAGCCATTTCTTGATACTAACCAGCTCCTGCCAGATACATTGTCTACTGGAAAGAATACACAAATCTGAGGACAGCAGGTAGAGACAAGTGGAAAGTAATAAGGGTGGGGTGAACACCATAGCCCTAAAACAAATTCCTAGAAAGTAGTTTGTTAATCAAGCACCATCAGAATTAAGGTGCCTTCACGCTGTGTTTTTGGTGTATATTTTGATGCATTTTTTTGCAGAAATGCGCAATAATTAAAGCTGTGGATTTCTGCAAAAAAGCATCATAAAATACACAAAAAATGCACCGTGTGAAAGCACCCTTAGTGCCTACCTCCTCTTCAGTGGGTGATTGCAAACAAAGGACTAATTATGGGAACAACAAAACAGCTTCCTCATTGGCAACAGAAACTTTATAGGAATGAGGGTGGAATTTCCTGGCCCACCTGTCCCTCACTTTTGGCCTTTGGTTATGTAAACAATGTCAGCATGAACCACTGTTGTCTTAAAGGCAAACATCAACAACATCCTAGTCCAGTGCTGCCTTAGTCAGGATTTCAGATGAATAATCAAGCTGAGGTTTCATGTTACTCTGTTGTCAGTCTAACTGAAAGAGCAAAGCCTCCTAAAATGATAAAAAAAAAAATACCAGCATGTCTATAAGTGATCATATTCTGTCAAAGCATTGGCCCCTTAAAGGGGTTGTCTCACGACGTTGATTCAACTTACCTCAGTCCTGTTTTCTTGGTTTCATTTTGAATTCAGGGCGTGTTTACTGGCTTCTACTAGGCTGCAGTAGAAGCCAGGTCTGTAGCTATAGCAACCAGTGCTGACAGCCTATCAGAATAGCTCAAACAGGTCTGTAGCTATAGCAACCTGAGGAGCTGAAGCAGCCCATAGAAGAGGTGATATCTCAGAATAGGTAGGACACTGTTAATGGACACATATTGTAAAGTGACTTGTTTTTGCAAGATCTTTAACATAAAAAGCAATCTTTGTAGTGAGACAACCCCTTTAAGTATGGGTCCAATATTGACTTTCAGGGCCTGGCAATTTTTTTTCACTTGCTCATCCCCACCTTTCAAGAGCCATCATTTTTTTTTATTTTTTTTTAAAGAAATTCTGTCAAGATAATTTTATGAAGGCTTTTTGGGGGAGAAATGAAAAAATAACAGGAATTCCACAAATTTTTGCGCTCTATTTTCTTTTTTTTTTTTTAATCATTGAGTTTTTATTCGTGAGTTTTCATAAACAGTCAAAAAGTACAAACTCTGACTCGAGAGTCAACATGTAAAAAAAAGAAAACAGAAAAGAATAAGAATTAACATAAAAATATGCCATGTACATTCCAGGTCCAAAATTTATAGGTTACGTTCAATACCAATGATATGCGATAATAAAGTACTAAATAAACTTTAGCACCCTTTAAGCCACCGGGTGGTACTAGGTACCCCGTAAAAACATCCAAAGGCAGAGATATTCTAAAATAGCATGTTAAGAGACTATATTGCGAATGGCGAGTCCGACCAAGTCTTCCATCTGGCCTTCCTTTTACCCACTTGGGATGTAGGGGGGTGACTAAACATTTTCACTGTGGAACTGGGAGTGATTCTATTGATGACTTAATTGAAGTTTAATGAGGAAGATGATTTCCAATGTTCGCTATGGTGAGGCGGGCCACTATAGTATGTTTTGGGAAATAAACGTTTGGTGGGTTTTAAGGTAAGACACCCATGTAAATTTAGGGCTAGTTCTTTTGGAAAGAGTTAAAACTAGAGTGGAATAAGTTTGAATAAGCTGTTCCGTTTCTCTCCAGAGGTTCGGGGCTATGGGGCAAGACCACCACATATGTATTAAGGACCCAACCGAACCACATCTCCTCCAGACATTTTAGATGAGCTGGGAACATGTGTGCTGTACGGGCGGGGTTAGGTACAAAGGAAATGCAATTTTCCCGGGTTAATTCTCAGGGTTTAAATGCAATTGGAATCCCTGAAAAACTGAGGCAGCTGCTGACCACCAATCTTCAAGGAGAATGTTTCGGTTAAACTCGTTTCCATTTAACCATATTTTTCCTGTTTGTGTCTAGGTGTTGTGAGATAATGTAAAAATAAGCAGCGGGACAGCCCTTTAAAACATGTCGATCCGAACTTAAAAGAAAATGACAGAATGGGGATTTATTCTGGGAAGCGGTATACTGGGGGATGGCCTTAATTGCATGTCGCACCTGCAAGTACATAAAGAATTGTGAATTAGGGATCGCATAAGTGTGTGCTAGATCTTGGAATGACCTAAAGACACCATCCATGAATAGGTCTCCTACTAACCATAGCCCCTTAGCAATCCAGTGGTTTAGTGGAATGTTAAGATCAACTCCATACAACATAGACAGAGGGCAATTATATTTCTTTATAGTAATGACCTTTGGAATTACTATATATCTATGCCAGAGGAGATCAGTTTGTTGAGTGGTTAGAAAATTATGGGTAGAAATAGGAAGTAGTGGAAAACCTTGTAACAGTGCCAACAGGTGGTCTTTTGTAGAGCCTGGAAGCAACGAATGGTTTTCAATGTGTGACCAATGGTGGAGAGGAGAGGTTGTCCATAGATGTGACACCGGTTCTAGTATTAAAGCGATATTATATAAGAGCAAGTTCGGAACTTCTAAACCTCCAAATTGCTTCTGTATATATAAATATTGCCTTTTAAATCTAGGTTTCCTAGAATTCCATATGAATCGCAGAAGAAGCGATTGGAGTTTTTTTCAAAAATGGGGAAGGGATGAGGAAAAGGAGAGATCTAGCAATATAAAGGAATTTAGGGAGAAGCATCACCTTTACTAGATTGATTTTCGCAATCCAAGAGAGAGAAGACTGCTGGAATCTATTTATGTTTTCCGAGAGAATTGAAACTAGGTTTTCCCAATTGACCGCAATTGTTTTAGAAATGTCCGGGAAAATTTTAATACCAAGATATTCGAAATGAGATTGGGCCTGGGTAAAGTGGTGTTGTGAAAGGGAAGTGCATGTATTAGGGGAGCAATTTATTGGGAGAATGGTGGATTTGGAGATGTTGAGTTTATAATAAGAGACTTGAGCATAGGAGAGTAGAATATCTAATAAAGCTGGAACAGATGATTCTGGGTCTTTACATAGGATTAGGACATTGTCCGCGTACAGGCTAACTTTGTGAGATTTAGGGCCCACAGGAATGCCTGAAATGGGAGGGGAACACCTGATCATCTCCGCTAAGGGTTCAATGCAAAGATCAAAGATCAGGGGGGACAGGGGACACCCCTGTCTGGTTCCATTGGTGATGTGGAAGGGTTTTGACAGGAAGCCTGATGAGAAAACAGTAGCTGAGGGGTTGCTGTATAAAGAAAGGATGGCATGGGAAATGGAACCTAGTAAGCCGAATTTAGTCAGAACCTCTTTTATAAATAGCCAATTGATTCTGTCAAAGGCTTTTTCGCCATCTAGGGAGAGAAAAGCTACGGGAACCTTATCCCTTTTAATTATCTGCAGGATATCAATCACTCTTCGGATTCCATCTCTTGTTTGTCTAGATTTGACGAACCCCACTTGGTCTGGGTTGATTAGATACGGGAGTACCGTATTGAGTCTGTTTGACAAAATCTTTGAGAATAACTTGATATCGCAATTGAGGAGGGAAATCGGTCTGTAATTTGAAACTAAATCTTGTCGCTTACCTGGTTTAGGAATAGTAACAATGGTAGCAGAGAGCATCTCCGAGGGGGGAGCCTTGCCTAGCATAAATGAGTTAAAGAGGTGGAGTATATGTGGGGCTAGGACCGGGGCAAAAAGTTTATAATATTCGTTGTTGAGGCCGTCGGGACCAGGCGATTTGTTGAGCTTCAATTGGTTAATTGTTCTATCTAATTCTTGCTGAGAGATTGGGGCATTAAGAGAGTCTAGGTGCTCTTTAGCCACAGTCGGGAGCTTTAGGGACTCTAAATAAGTTTGGACTACTTGAGGGGATATTGGAGGGAGGGAGGGGTCATCCTTAAGATTGTACAGGGATTTATAATATTGGGCAAAGGATTCGGCAATGTTTCGGGGGTCAAACACTTTCTGGTTATTAACCGTCAAGAACTCTATTCTGGATTTAGCTTGGATTTGTTTAACCCTTCTAGCTAGGAGTTTTCCGGGGTGGTCTCCGTGTGCATAGAAATTCCACTTTAACTTGGACAGGGAAGACTCTTATTTATGGAGGCTTAGAATTTTTAATTGTTGTTTTAAAGAGGACAGTTCGTCGAGCGCAGACTGGGAAAAGGCTTTCTTAGTTATTTCGTCTTGGGTTCGGATTTTTTCTAACAGGGAGTCTAGCTCTTGTTCTCTCTTTCTCTTTGCAGCTGAAGCAACTTTAATGAATACTCCCCTGATTACTGCCTTGTGAGCGCACCATAATGTGGAGAGGGGCCTGTAGAGGAATAAAGTTCAAAATATTCCTGGAGTGCAGATTTAATTTTTTGAATATTCGGATCCGATTTGAGCAAGAAATTGTTAACCCTCCCAGGGGGGTGGGGAAGAGTGGGTAGGTTATTTCGAAGAATTAGATAAATAGGCGCGTGGTCCGACCAAGTTCTGTACCCTATGTCCGTGGACAGAATTTGGGAGTGGGTGTACCTATTGGTTAAGAAGAAATCTATACGGGAATAGGATTGATTGGGTGCTGAGAAGTACGTGTAATCCTTGTCGTTAGGATGAGAATATCGCCATGGATCATGTAGTTGCTCCATGGCCATAAAGGCCTGAAGATTAGTTGTGTTTCTTGAAGGGCGGGATCTATCTAATTGAGGGTTGGCTACTATGTTAAAGTCCCCACATATTATAAGGCTGTTACTTTGTAGTGATTTAGCTGTGTTGAGAACTCGAGCAATAAATTTCTGTTGGTGATTATTTGGTGCATATATCGTGACTAGGGTGTATATAACAGAATTTAAGGAGCATTGCAAGATGATGAATCTCCCTTTGTCATCGATAATAGATTGTTTGAGTGAGAAGTAACAGAGTCTTTTACCAAGATTGCCACTCCGGCTTTCTTCCGAGTCATAGCTGAGTAAAACCTTATCGGGAATTTTTTATGCTTTAATCTACCACTATCTTGCTGTTGTAAATGAGTCTCCTGCAAACAGAGTATGTCCGCCTCAGCCTTCAGAGCGTCCCTCCACAGTCTTGACCGCTTAAAGGGTGAATTAAGCCCGTTTGTATTTAGCGAGAGAATTTTAATACCCATGAGCTGAGTGGGGAAATTTGTTCTAAAGCCGTTTTTTCCTGTGGAGGGAGACTGCGAGCATCAAAGAGGATGGCAAGTTCAATGAGGACAGAGATTCGAGCATGGTAAACAACACATAAACAGTGTAACAGCATAACAAAAATGCAAATAGGGATGAGAGAAAACAGTATTCCCAATATATGGGAAGAATTGTGGCACGGGGGTAACTGTCCTTCGGCAGGGCAAGACATAGAGCAAGATAACTCGAGACCCATGGGGGAAGGAGCCATGAGTCTCAGTCCTGGGGAAGAGGAGAAAAAAGGAAGGGACCCATAACTGGGCTACTGCCTTGATCAGTCAACCGGGGCCGGATCTGATCTACGATGCTTCTCAGACCAGAGGGGGGACAGCGCCTCGGGGCGGTTTCTTGGAGTCTTCAGTGGAGTCACAGATTGGGAGTGGAGAAGATTCCAGGCAGTGAGAACATCCTTCACCATAGAAGGGTTATGACACACTGTTGTAGAGTTATCTTTGGAAATAATCAACTTCACCGGGAAGCCCCAATGGTAGTTGATACCGTGATCACGGAGGATCTTGGTATATTGAGCAAATTCTCTCCTTTTCAGCATAGTGCCGGCTGACAAGTCCGGGAAGATGGCAATATCGCGGTAGCGGTCTGGTAGTGGTGGATTTTTCCTCAGGGCTCTTAAAAAATCATCTTTCGTGTGAAAAAAATGGATTTTTGCTATTACATCCCTTGGGATGGAGGAGTGCAGATGTCGCGGTTTAGGTAGGCGATGTATACGGTCTATTGTTAGATCTATTTGTGATGCGTTTGGTAGAACTAGAGCCATCAGGTCAGTAAGGAAAGGATGAAGGAGGTCTTGGGTGATCGATTCAGGGACTCCTCTGATGCGAATATTTTCCCTGCGTGAGCGGTCTTCCAGGTCGAGTAGTTTAAAGAAAGCCTCTGAACCTCCTCTTCCAACGCAGAGTTTGCATCGATAAGTAGATTGTGTGAATTCGTGAATTCCGACATTTTCGTTTCTAGGTGATCTGTCCTGGAAATGAGAGCTTGCATATCAGTACGGAAGTCGTCCATCATGTTTTTATTAAGTGGATGGAGATCTTCTCTGAAGGAGGAGAATAGGAGTTGGAGTGTTGTTTCCATAGGGGAGGTTTGGCTAGTGGAGTGTTGAGAATCCCTATCTGCTGAGTTAGAAGGTGGAGACCTTGTGGTGGGGGGAGAGAGGGCCATCCGTTTTTCTGTGGAGAGCGGCTGTGAGGAGGACTGGGGGAAAAACTCTGTCAGTTTTGTTGGTTTAGCCCTAGGTTTTCTTCTACCGGTGCCACCCATTCGATTGGATCCCCCGGCGTTATCCAGGGGGCGGAGAGCTGACCGTGGGAAGACTATGTCGGAATGGAATGGGGCCCAAAAATTAACAGGTTTTGGGAGGTTTGGTTTTTTTTTGTTGTTTTTTTTTTTTTTTGCAGGTGTTTTTTGTATGTGGGTGAGTCAGTAGGGGATCAGAGTCCTTGGATTAGAACTGGAATATCCATTGGTCGGACCACCGAGAAGATGGCGATGGAGAGGGAGGCAAGCTGTTAGAATTTCCGGTTAGAAAGTAGCAGACATAATTGGAGCAAGGAGGAATTGTAAAGTCCCTTTTGTGACCTCTTTTGAGACCTCTCTGTGAAAACGTTGAGCTTTGAATTCTTGAGACCAGACTGTGTGGAGCTTAGCAGCAGACTGGCAAAATGGCCGCAGCCACGTGTGCGCCCCCGCAGGGTGCAGGCGGCACTTAAGTAAGCGCAGGGGGTTTGAGGGGTCTAGTATCTGGCCGGGTAATCCAGATCCCAGATTTATTTGAGTAAGGTCTCTTTCTGTGCCAGTGAGGCACTGATCAGGAGCTGACACCCCCTGAGTCCCAATGGTTAGCTGCGAGCAGAGTAGCAGGAGGTGGTTAAGATGGCGGCGGCCACGTGCGTGCCGTTACTGGGTGCAGGATGGTGCTAGAGGGGACGCAGGGGCCCTGAAGAACCCGGTTTCAGGCCGGGTTGAGCACAGCACAGGGCTATTTGTAAGGAGCCCTCGTTTATGTCCGCAGCAGAGGCGTCCGTCTGGGGCCGAGACTTCCCGAGTCCCGATCAGCAAGCGCGCGCATCCTGGCACAGGACAAGGTGAGATGGCGGTGGCCACGTGTGCGCCGCTGAGGGGTGCCGGTTGGTACTTGTGGGGGAGCGGGGAGGGATTGCAGAGCCCGGGTTCAGGCCGGGTTGTTTAGGTCGCAGCCCCGAACGTGAGGGCACCCCTGTGTGTAAGGGACGAGGCACTTATCTGATGTTGAGGTGCGCCGGGTCCCAGTCGGTAGCTGCAGTCACGCTGACGAGCGGAGCTGCAGGAGAAGGAGCCGGAGGACGCAGCTGAAGTTGCGGGTTCAGTTCTGTGTCCGGCGTGAGCAGGAGGGATGGCCGCCCGGTGCTGTTTGTGTGTCGCTGCGAAGCGATGACGGTCCGCGCTATCTTGCAGGGGAGCAGGAACGTGATAGAGGCAGGAGCGGCCCGACGTGTAGAGCCGGGACCGGAGGCGGAGTGCGGGTCCGTGCACTCGGTTCAGGAGCCGGGCTTCTCGCTAGAGGCCGCAGGAGGTCGGTTGTGTCCCTTATAATTGATTTGGTGCTGGTGGCAGCAGAAATGGGTTTATTGGTGCCGTTTTAGAGACGGGTCCCTTGGAGCTCCTCTGACTAGCGTCTTACTCCATGCTCGTCCAGGCCACGCCCCCTTTTGCGCTCTATTTTCAAGGCATTCAACTTGACATGTAAACTTTTTTCTTTGGACTTTTATGAATATGACAATATAAAATTTATATATTTTTTTTTTGCATAATATACTACCTCTGTGCAGTAAAAATGCTTTTGTTTTTTAATGTATTATGTGGCAATATTCTGAGAGCTATAATTTTTTTCATTGATAGAGCTGTAAGAGGGTTTGTTTTTTCTGGGATGATTGATGTCTTTATTGGTAACATTTAGGCTATGTTCACACGGCTTATTTTGGGGCTCATTTCGCCACGTATTTTGCCGCGTATTGGACTTAGTACGCGGCGAAATGCGCCCCGCAATTACAGTAATCCATAGCTCTTATACAGAACTATGGATTACGCCTCCTCCCTGTCATGTCATATAGTAATGAATGTCTATGGGGCCGGCGGGCTGCCCCCCCCCCCCCCCTGTGCCTCGGCCATGTTCACACGGCTTAAAATGGGCCGTAATTCGGTCCGTAATTACGCGCCGCAATGCGCAAATTACGGGCTGAAAACGGCCCAGTCATTACGGTAATCCATAGTTCTCTATGAGAACTGTGGATTACGTCTCCTCTCCCTGCTCGGCGAATACGCCGAGGGGGGAGATAAGTGACATGTGAATTACCAGCGGCGTATATGCGCCGCTGGTAATGAATGTCTATGGGCCGGCGAGGTGCCGGCCCCCCCGCTCCCTCCCCCGCTCCCGCCCTCGGCCACACGGCGTAATTGTAATGGCAGTTAAGCCGTGTGAACATGGCCTTAGGGTCACATATATGAAAACTGTCTTGGTCTAGAAGTTACTTTGTTGCCTCTAGAAACCAATCCGAGCGCCCCTTTCATTTTTCCAGAGCACTATATGAAATGAAAGGGGCGCTCGGATTGGTTTCTAGAGGCAACAAAGTGAGTTTTAGACCTAGAAAGTTTTCATATATGTGGCCCTTAGTGGTGCATATGATTTTTGTGCCGATATCTTTACTGGCTATCTATTGTTCAGCAAATTCAGTTCCAACTACAAACCAAGACCTTAGGAGGACTAAGGGTATGTTCACATGACATCTTTTGGCGCGTACTTGTACACGCAATAAGACGCCGGGTGATTAGAAGTACACGCTGGCTAGTGCATACTTCTACAGCGTGTGAAGATGGTGGGCCACATTCACTTCTTTCACCCGACGTTCAATGCGTGTTGGGGACGATGGAGGTAGCTCTCGAAGGGGTGCATTTCGGGCATATTGCAGTGCAATTGCATGCTAAAATACACCCCACAACTACGCCGTATAAACATACCCTTACATGTTTGACATTCTTAAGACTGAAGCTGGCCATTAAATAAAACTTGGCTAAACTAGTCCATCTGTGTAGGGACTCACCTGACTCAATGTGCCCATACATGTGTTGTTGAGAACTCTAATCAAACCACCTCTCATCTCGTTACTCCTCAGCATCTTCCCTCTGCAAATATCTTTACCGGAAATCCATTGCCCAGTGAATTCAGTTAAAACTTAGAACCATGACATGCAAGGCTCTCCAAAACCTATCCCCTCCATACATCTTTACCTTTTTCTCCTGATACCTCCCCATATGCTTTTCTCTGGTCTGATACCACCATCTTCAAGATTTATCCTCATAATCTAAAACATAAAACACATCAGACTTTCTTCCACCTTTAACTCCTTAACGACCACCCATCGTCTTTTGGCGGCGGGCATTTCAGTTAGTTCACGTCGCTGCAGACATCGGAGTTTGCGGCACCCAGCGTCGCAGCTGCGCTAGAATCGGGGCTGTACTACACAACCCCGGTCCCAGAGCATCCCCTGTGAGCACCGGGGAGCAGAGGAAACCTCTGCTCCCCGGTTCTTTAACCCTTTGATTGCGGTGGTGCGTTACCGCAGCGCAATCAAGGGGATCCCCTGCATTGTTGGGTGATCGGAACGCCAGGTGACCCGACAGAGCTCAGGGAACGGCTGCACAGTCAGCTCTTTGGACCTAGAGGGGCGCCAGAGCTGTCTGTGTACTAAGCCAGTGACCAGGACACACTGTGTGCTGTCCAGATGACTGCCTGTGTCAGTGACATAGATTATAATGTATTAGCAGTAAAAAAAAAAAAAAAAATGGAACACAGTTCTCCCTTCATGGGATTAAAAAAAAAAAAAAAAAACATAAAAAGTTTAAAAAATGAATAAAATAAAAATAAATATTTAATAAAAAATAATTGTGCATAAATTACACGCACAAAACAACCTACACATATTAGGTATCCACACGACCGCAATAACCTGTAGAATTAATCTAACAAGATATTAAGTTAAAAATTTTAATGGTGTAAAAAAAAAAAAAAATTAAAAAAAAATTTTTTAAAAAAAAAAAAAATACTGAAATTATTTTTTAAGTGAATTTTAAAAACTTTTCCCCCCCATAAATACAGACTTGAAAAGGGGGGGAGGGTTTCCCTCCGAAAGGTTGCGCGCCTCCGCGCATTGCCTGCCTGCCCCATCTGTGTGCTCAGAAGCAAACGCTTTTCTTTTGGGAAAGCCCCAAATTAGTTCATCATTGGATTGATGTTAAGTTTTTATTCATGGGCTGCCCCGCCCACACGTTTATTTATGACAAAAAAAAAAAAAAAACGAAGTAATTTGTAACTCTGTTTACAAAATTTGCTGCTTTTTTTGATACAATAAAAAATAGGGCCCTAAATTACCCTATGGTGTTAAAAAGGTATGAAATAATGGGTTGCAGATCTCCAATGCCGGGTAATTAGTGGTCGGGCCTTTAAAAGGCCCCAACTGGGCCCCCGGGGGGAAATCGGGAATCCCCCGGGGGGCCCCCCCCCCGGCCCCGCGGGGGCCCCGGGGGAAAGTCCCGTCGCCCCCCGGGGGCCCCGGGGTTCCTGCCCCTGGGGCCCCCGGGGGACCTGGGGTCCCCGGAGCCCCCGGGAGCCCGGCCCGGTACCCGGGGGGGATTTAATGCCCCCGACCCCCGGGGCCGGCGCGGTGCCCGCGGAGCAAAGAAACCACTAGCCCCTTGCACCCCGCTGCCCCCCCGGCGGTGAAGACGTGGCCTTCAGCCTGCCGGGCCCCGGGCCCCTACAGCTGACGTACGGCGGGGGTTGGGGGGGACTTTTACTTTCATTTCCCGCTGCCTATGCGGGGCCCCAAGTACGGAGCCTGGGAAAGGGGCCCCGGAGCAGGACCCCGAGCCAGGAAAGGGGCTTTTTTGTTGTTTTTTTTTTTTTTTTTTTTTAAACTACGGGGGGGGCCCTGGCTACAAGGGGGGGCTAGGGACTACAGGGGGGTCCCTGACTACGGGGGCCCCCTGGCTACAAGGGGGGGCTCGACTACGGGGGCCCCTGGCTAAAAGGGGGGGGCTTTTTGGACTAAAGGGGGTCCCGGGCAAAAGGGGGGGGGCTTAAACTAAAGGGGGCCCCTCTACAAGGGGGGGTTTTAAACTACGGGGGTTTTCCCTTTGGCTACAAGGGGGGGGCTTTTGACTACAGGGGGTCCCGGGGCTAAAAGGGGGGGGGGCTTGACTACGGGGGCCCCCGGGGCTAAAAGGGGGGCTCGACTACGGGGTTTCCCCCGGGGCTACGGGGGGGTTTTGCTACAGGGGCCCCGGGCTACAAGGGGGGGCTTTTACTACGGGGGGCCCCTGGAAACAAGGGGGGGCTCTGAACGGGGGTTTTCCCGGGCTACAAGGGGTCCCTCTGCCCTACGGGGGTCCCGGGGCTAAAAGGGGGGCCCCCTCTGACTACGGGGGGTCCCGGGGCTACAAGGGGGGCCCTTTGGCTACGGGGGGGGTCTGACTACGGGGGGCCTTTGCTACAAGGGGGGGGCTCTGACTACGGGGGTCTTTGCAAACAAGGGGGGGGGGTTTCTGACTACAGGGGGGTCACAGGTTTTAAAAGGGGGGGGGGCTCTGATTTCCCCCCCCCCCCCCCCCCCCCCCCCCAAAGGGGGCCCTTGGTTTCAAAGGGGGGGGGGGCTCTGAAAAAAGGGGGCCCCCTTTTGCTAAAAGGGGGGGGGCTCTGATACAGGGGGGCCCCAGGCTAAAAAGGGGGGGGGGGCTCTGACTACAGGGGGTCCCTGGCTACAAGGGGGGGCTCTAAATACGGGGTCCCTGGCTAAAAGGGGGGCCCCGGACTACAGGGGTCTCGGGTACAAGGGGCCCCGGGCAAACAAAGGGGGGGCCTGACTCCCAGGGGGCCCCTGGATAAAAGGGGGCCCCTGGTTTAAAAGGGGGGTTCCCTGGTAAAAGGGGGGGGGTTTACTACGGGGGGGTCCCTGGCTAAAAGGGTTTTGGGTCCCTGGTTAAAAAGGGGGGGGTCCCGGGCTCCCAAAAGGGGGGCCCTGGCTGAAAAAGGGGGCCCCCCTGACTAAAAGGGGGGCCCCCTGGCTCCCCACAGGGGTTGGCTACCTAAAAGGGGCCCCCTGGCTACCAAAAAGGGGGGCCCGGCTAAAAAGGGACCCCCTGTTAAAAAAAGGGGCCCCTGGCAACCAAAGGGGGGCCCCCTCCCAAAGGGGGGCCCCCGGGGCTCCCCAAGGGGGGCCCCGGCTACAAGGGGGGGCTTAAATACAGGTGGCCCCTTTACTACAGGGGGCCCCTGGTAAAAAGGGGGGCTTTTTGACAAAGGGGGGGCCCCCTTAAAAAGGGGGGGCCCCCGGGCCCTACAAGGGAGGGCTTGACTCAGGGGGTCCCTGGTAAAAGGGGGGCCCCTGGCTAAAAAGGGGGGCCCCTGGCAAAAAAAAGGGGGCCCCGGGCTAAAAAAGGGGGCCCCTGACTAAAAGGGGCCCCCTGGCTACATACAGGGGCCCCGGGTTTACCAAAAGGGGGGCCCCGGTCCCAAAAAAGGGGGCCCCTGGCTACAAAGGGGCCCAAAAAACAAGGGGCCCCCTGATAAAAAAGGGGGGCCCCGGCTACCTAAAAGGGGGGGCCCTGATAAAGGGGGGGCCCCTTTGCTAAAAAAGGGATGGTACCTACAGGGGTCCCGGCAAACCTAAGGGGGGTCCGGGTTACAAAGGGGGCCCTGATTTAAAAAGGGGGCCCCCCTGACTAAAAAAGGGGGCCTGGCTACCAAAAAGGGGGGCCCTGACTACAAGGGGGGCCTAAACTAAAAAGGGGGGCCCCGGGCTACCAAAAGGGGGGCCCTGACTAAAAGGGGGGCCCCTGGCAAATAAAGGGGGCACGACAAACCTACGGGGAAAGGCCCTGACTAAAAGGGGGGGGCCCTTTGATTTCCTAAAGGGACGTTGACTACCAAAAGGGGGGGCCCTGACTAAAAAGGGGGGGCCCGGCTCCCTAAATACAAAAAGGGGCCCCCGACTATCACAGAAAAGCTAAAGGGGGGGGGGCATGACCCCCGCACATACCAAAAGGAGCCCCCTAATGCCGGTATACTACCAAAGGGGAAAACCCCTAACTGCCTCAAATTTTTACCAAAAAAAGGGGCCTTAAAAACTGCCTGTATACTATTTCAGGGGAAAGCCCAACTGCCTGTTTTAACTACCTTGCAGCCTATATAAAGGGGCCCCTTTAACTACCTACACTTACCTAACTGGGGGGAAACCCACCTCCCTACAAAACTGGGGCCTTCCCTATTTCCCTACCACCTATTCTTGCCCTCCCAAAACCTAAAAATTTTAAAATTGAGGGGGAAGAAGCCCATATTTTTACATTTTTCTCCAGGGGGTTTTTTTTCCCCCCAAACCCCCCAACCCCCTTGGGAAATTACCAGGCCTTTCTAAGTTATGGCTTGTACCGCTCTCCGACCCCTGGAAAGTTTGTACAGGGGGTGGGAATGATAGAGATGCTGGAAATTGAGGATTCTAAGTTTTTTGTTTGAAATTTCTGCGGGGTTTGATTTTGTGGCCGGGACAAGTATCAGGGGGTTTTTGGAACGGATGCAGAGAAAAAGGGGAAATAAGAACGACTAAAGAGAGAAGAAAAACCCCTCATCAAAATGGACGTCTTTGGGGAGAAAACCGATTTCGGGGGTTTTTTTTAATTCTATTTTGGATCGGGGCTGTTATTCACTGTAATGTGATGTGAGCCAAGCTGGTGTCAGATCACTATGTGGTCTCTATATGGAGGTGTTGTAGGTTATACCTGAGCTGGTGTCTGACCTCTATGTGGTCTCTATATGGCAGTGTTGTAGGTTATACCTGAGCTGGTGTCTGACCATTCTGTGGTCTCTATATGGCAGTGTTGTAGGTTATACCTGAGCTGGTGTCTGACCACTATGTGGTCTCTATATGGCGGTGTTGTAGGTTATACCTGAGCTGGTGTCTGACCATTCTGTGGTCTCTATATGGCGGTGTTGTAGGTTATACCTGAGCTGGTGTCTGACCTCTATGTGGTCTCTATATGGCAGGGTTGTAGGTTATACCTGAGCTGGTGTCTGACCTCTATGTGGTCTCTATATGGCGGTGTTGTAGGTTATACCTGAGCTGGTGTCTGACCTCTATGTGGTCTCTATATGGTGGTGTTGTAGGTTATACCTGAGCTGGTGTCTGATCTCTATGTGGTCTCTATATGGCGGTGTTGTAGGTTATTACAAATTTCTCGATTAGCTAAATTGCATGTTTTGTTTTGCCAGTACCCTTTCATGGCTTTCTGGCTGTTGTGCGCAGGTCCGTGACGTATTTCCGGCACACACTGTATTGCCGGAAACGTCGCACGCCACTTATCGTAGGAACTCCGAGCGTCTAACAGGTGAGTGGGTTTTAGCTCTTTACTGTTCTTATATATAGTTGGTTTGTACATTGCTTACCTTGTTATGATTAAGGGTGTTCTTACACCCGAAACGCGTTAACTGCAACTTGTCTTTTTCATCCTGTCTTTTCTGGGGGATGCTACCTGGAATTTTATCGGCAATTGCCATATTGAAATAAAGCCTTGCAATTTTAGCCGGCTTTCCGTCCTTTAGTTGCTGTATCAACTTTTGCTTTTACACGTTGTCTATACGCTCTCCAGGCGGGATACGGGCACAGGACGGTCCGGCGACTGACATTAATGGGTGAGCTGGCTGAACGTTGTTTTTTGCTTGATAGCTAACTGGAGTTATATGCCGTGCTCCCCTAGTCAGTAATTACCGGGATAATTCCCGTTTATACAGTAGCATCCCCCATACATCTGCATTTTTGCTTAGCCTCTTGTCTCAAGCTCAACTATCACTAATCATTAACACCAAATGGCGATGTCCATGAGCAGGCAAGAAAAAGTGGCTAAAGTGTTCCAGAAAGTCCAGAATGTAAACCCACGATCATCGGAATTATTGACTAATTTCAAGGATTTAGAAAGACATATGATTCAGGAACTACGTACTTGGTGGGACTCTACCACATCGCAGAACTACATCGATCAAAATATGATTCCTCGCGGATTACGTATTAAGAAAGTGCCAACAACAGTCTTCTCTACCGATTTTGTAGCAGAGTGGAATGAAATTCTAAGCACATGCTCCATCAAACTCATGAATTTAATTGTTAAATATGAAAAACAAAAATTGGATATAATATCTGACAATATCAAACAGGCGGAAATATCTTTACAGTCTTTCGTTGATCAAACGGACTATCTCAAAATGATGCAAGAACTACAATCAAAATTAGATGATATGGAGAGATCAATCATGGATATTAAGAAGTCTAAATATCAGCGAGACCTGTTTGATTACGAACAGAACCAAGTTTATGAATGGGGGCGTCGTAAATCCGAGCTTGGCACTCCAAGATCTATTCTCAAACGCAGACCGAATAAATGGAATGCACATAGAGAACAACGTAGAGTAAGTTTTGGCTCAATTGAATCAGATTCCACCGAGAGCAATATGGAATCACAAGAAGACATCTCGGATGCGACTGATAGAGAATCCAACCCCTCCTACTATCGCTACCAGAAGAAACAAAAGAAAGGTAAACACTCAAAAAACGAAAAAGAAGGGGAGGGCGCAAGCACAAACGTAAGAATGAAAACGCGACAATTGTTCCTAGATCAGATTATCAAGAAGAAAATATAGATGTTCTCAATTTATCAACTACAACCTTGGATCCAGATCAAGAAAAATTACTTAAGTTGGGTCTCACCTTTGGCATAGAACAGCATTTTGATTTATTTGCTGTTCTTAAAGACATCAACAAGTTTATTAGAAACCTTACCTTGAGACGACATTTCTGGGAGGATCCAAGTGCGTCTGAGACTCCACATTTTTCTTCTAATTCTGGGACTAAACCAACTAATGAATACTCCCAACTGTTATTTAAGGAACAAATGACTCTCATATCTTTGCAGATGTTATCAGAAGATTCAGAGAATGGTACTGGGGTGGATACTGTGAATAATCCTTTCATCACTTCCAACAGAGACTTTTATCCGATTCACTCTCGAGCCCCCATCATGGATCAGTTTCAAAATAGTATGGAAAATGAATTGAGGACATTATCGGACACTGTTCCCTCCAGCCACAAATACCTTAATTTATCTGACAAACAACGTGCCGCCCTGAAACAGCTTCTTGCCAATAAAGATCTTGTTATAAAGATGGCGGATAAGGGCGGCACGGTGGTTGTTATGAATAAGGGGGATTACATCAATTCCATGTCCATTCTCCTCACTGACCATTCTACCTATCGTAAACTGAAGGAAGATCCCACCATGAAATATCAAGCTGAGCTGTATAGGATCTTAGAAGAGGGCCTATCGTTAGGGGTTCTGACACAAAAGGAGGTAGATTACATCAAAGTAGAACAACCTGTTACACCTATTATGTACGGTCTACCAAAAATACATAAGAACAGTATTACACCCCCTATGCGTCCAATTGTGTCAGGCATAGGATCCTTATTGGAAAGATTGTGTCAGTGGGCCGATTCGTTTCTTCAGCCGCTGGTTCAGGGAATACCTGGCTATCTACGTGATACCAGAGATGTTCTGGCTAGTATAGAGGAGATTATATGGGAAAACAACATGTCCTGGGTGGGATGCGATGCTGAATCACTTTATACCAGCATCCCACACCATATTGCTATTTTGGCTCTAGAATTTCATCTTTTCACTCGCAGCAATTATTCACAGGATTTGTCCCATTTCATTATCTCCACTATACAATTTCTAATGACACACAATTTCTTCTGGTTTAATGATGCCTACTATCTACAGCTGAGAGGTGTCTCAATGGGGGCAAAGTTTTCCCCATCCTTAGCAAATCTTGTGGTTGCATGGTGGGAACACATGTATATCTATACAGAGGACAATCCATTTTTGGGTGTATTACTTGGTACGGCAGATACATAGACGACCTCCTGTTTATTTGGAGGGGCGATGTATCTGCCGTACAAATATTTTTGGAATATATTAACAATAACCCCCTAAATCTTAGGTTCACTGGTACCATTGATGCACATGAAATAAATTTTCTGGATCTTACTCTTATAGGACAACCCAATCAGACTATCATTACAAAAACGTATCGCAAACCTACATCCGGCAATACAATTCTGCACTTTCATAGTTTTCATCCAAAAAGCACACTAACATCCATACCTGTAGGTGAAATATGCAGGGCAAAACGTAATTGCAGCCAGCAAATTGATTTTCAGACAGAAGAACATCGGGTTTGTCAGAGACTTAGGACTAGGGGGTATCCCAAATGGACACTTACTCGGGCTGTTAACAAAGTCAGAAATAAGGATAGACGATCACTTTTACAGATAGGTGATACTAAATTGTCCACCACAAACAAATCATGTCCTCCCACCTTAGTCATTGATTCTACTCATCAATCCTCTCAAATCAAAAGTATTTTTTTAAAACATCTCTCTATTCTCAACCAAGATCCCATCCTCCATTCAATTTTGGCTGACGGATGTAAGGTTGTTACCAGAAAACCCATTACTTTGGGCAATATCTTGTCCCCCAACCAGATTTCTACCATAAATAGAGAACATACCTGGCTCCATAATAATGGCTTTTTCAGGTGTGGATCTAATCCATGCAGAACATGCCAGTTCGCTATAGTTACCAAAGAATTCTCCAATACTAACAATACTAAACTGTTTCCGATTAAAAAATACATTAACTGCAACTCACGTTTCGTGATCTACCTAGCCATGTGTACTCTCTGTAAACTCTGCTATGTGGGAAGTACCGCACGTCGTCTAAAAACTAGATTTTTAGAACATCTTAACGACATCACCAGTACATCAATCCGAAATCGTTCAAGTCTATCACAACACTTCAGAGACACACATAACAGCAAATATGCAGGATTGAAAATCATAGGTATTGACAGGATCAATAGGCCAACACGAGGAGGTGATTTGACAAACATGCTCCATGATCGTGAAGCCTATTGGATTCTAACATTGAATACCATACACCCACAAGGATTGAATAGTAAGAAGGAAATTATGTTTCACTATTAATTGTATTATCTATTGGGTAACATTTTTCATCTATTTAATTCGTATCAATGTTTATACTAGTTGCCTCCCTCACTGTTTGGCTCTCGGTGTTTCTCTTTTCTTATTACAAATTTCTCGATTAGCTAAATTGCATGGTTTGTTTTGCCAGTACCCTTTCATGGCTTTCTGGCTGTTGTGCGCAGGTCCGTGACGTATTTCCGGCACACACTGTATTGCCGGAAACGTCTCGCACGCCACTTATCGTAGGAACTCCGAGCGTCTAACAGGTGAGTGGGTTTTAGCTCTTTACTGTTCTTATATATAGTTGGTTTGTACATTGCTTACCTTGTTATGATTAAGGGTGTTCTTACACCCGAAACGCGTTAACCGCAACTTGTCTTTTTCATCCTGTCTTTTCTGGGGGATGCTACCTAGAATTTTATCGGCAATTGCCATATTGAAATAAAGCCTTGCAATTTTAGCCGGCTTTCCGTCCTTTAGTTGCTGTATCAACTTTTGCTTTTACATGGTGTTGTAGGTTATACCTGAGCTGGTGTCTGACCTCTATGTGTTCTCTATATGGAGGTATTGTAGGTTATACCTGAGCTGGTGTCTGACCTCTATGTGGTCTCTATATGGCAGTGTTGTAGGTTATACCTGAGCTGGTGTCTGATGTCTATGTGGTCTCTCTATGGCAGTGTTGTAGGTTATACCTGAGCTGGTGTCTGATGTCTATGTGGTCTCTCTATGGCGATGTTGTATTTCATACCTGAGCTGGTGTCTGACCTCTATGTGGTCTCTATATGGCAGTGTTGTAGGTTATACCTGAGCTGGTGTCTGACCACTATGTGGTCTTATATGGCGGTGTTGTAGGTTATACCTGAGCTGGTGTCTGACCTCTATGTGGTCTCTATATGGTGGTGTTGTAGGTTATACCTGAGCTGGTGTCTGACCTCTATGTGGTCTCTATATGGCAGTGTTGTAGGTTATACCTGAGCTGGTGTCTGATGTCTATGTGATCTCTCTATGGCAGTGTTGTAGGTTATACCTGAGCTGGTGTCTGACCTCTATGTGGTCTCTATATGGCATCGTTGTAGTTTATACCTGAGCTGGTGTCTGACCTCTATGTGGTCTCTATATGGCATTGTTGTAGTTTATACCTGAGCTGGTGTCTGACCTCTATGTGGTCTCTATATGGCGGTGTTGTAAGTTATACCTGAGCTGGTGTCTGACCTCTATGTGGTCTCTATATGGAGGTGTTGTAAGTTATACCTGAGCTGGTGTCTGACCTCTATGTGGTCTCTATATGGCGGTGTTGTAGGTTATACCTGAGCTGGTGTCTGACCTCTATGTGGTCTCTATATGGAGGTTTTGTAGGTTATACATGAGCTGGTGTCTGACCTCTATGTGGCCTCTATATGGGGGTGTTGTAGGTTATACCTGAGCTGGTATCTGATCTCTATGTGGTCTCTATATGTTGGTGTTGTAGGTTATACCTGAGCTGGTGTCTGACCACTATGTGGTCTCTATATGGCGGTGTTGTAGGTTATACCTGAGCTGGTCTCTGACCTCTATGTGGTCTCTATATAGCAGTGTTGTAGGTTATACCTGAGCTGGTGTCTGACCTCTATGTGGTCTCTATATGGCGGTGTTGTAGGTTATACCTGAGCTGGTGTCTGACCTCTATGTGGTCTCTATATGGTGGTGTTGTAGGTTATACCTGAGCTGGTGTCTGACCTCTATGTGGTCTCTATATGACGGTGTTGTAGGTTATACCTGAGCTGGTGTCTGATCTCTATATGGCGGTGTTGTAGGTTATATCGGCGCCGATATAATGCCAGCGTACATGTGTCCCTGATTGACCCTGTGATAGGAGTTAGACTTTTACTTTCTTGCTGGTGTTTATTTTAGGAGGTGGGGAGGTGCGTGACCAAGTGAAACGTGAGGGGGATATGGTCTGTGGGGGGGAGGGGGTTATTGTATGTGGGGGGAGGGGGAAAGTGTATGTGGGTGGAGGGGGATATTGTATGTGGGTGGAGGGGGATATTGTATGTGGGTGGAGGGGGATATTGTATGGGGGTGGAGGGGATATTGTATGTGGGTGGATGGGATATTGTATGTGGGTGGAGGGGGATATTGTATGTGGGTGGAGGGGGATATTGTATGTGGGTGGAGGGGGATATTGTATGTGGGTGGAGGGTGATATTGTATGTGGGTGGAGGAGGATATTGTATGTGGGTGGAGGGGGATATTGTATGTGGGTGGAGGGATACTGTATGTGGGTGGAGGGGATAGTGTATGTGGGTGGAGGGGGATATTGTATGTGGGTGGAGGGGGATGTTGTTTTTGGGGGGGGGGGGTATAGTGTATGTGGGTGGAGGGGGATTTTGTATGTGGGTGGGGGGGGATATTGTATGTGGATGGAGGGGATATTGAAATGTGGATGGAGGGGGATATTGTATGTGGATGGAGGGGGATATTGTATGTGGATGGAGGGAAATATTGTATGTGGGTGGAGGCGGATAGTGTATGTGGGTGGAGGGGGATAGTGTATGTGGGTGGAGGGGGATAGTGTATGTGAGTGGAGGGGATATTGTATGTGGGTGGAGGGGGATATTTTATGTGGGTGGAGGGGATATGTATGTGGGTGGAGGGTTTATTGTATGTGGTGGGGGGAAAAATTGTATGTGGGTAAGGGGATATTGTATGTGGGTGGAGGGGGATATTGTATGTGGGGGGGGGGGATATTGTATGTGGGTGGAGGGGGGGATATTGAATGTGGGTGGAGGGGGGGTATGTATGTGGGTGGAGGGGATATTGTATGTGGGTGGAGGGGATATTGTATGTGGGTGGAGGGGGGGATATTGTATGTGGTTTGAGGGGTTTATTGTATGGGGTGGAGGGGGGATATTGTATGTGGGTGGAGGGGGATATTGTATGTGGGTGGAGGGGGATATTGTATGTGGGTGGAGGGGGATATTGTATGTGGGTGGGGGATATTGTATGTGTGTGGAGGGGGATATTGTATTGGGTGGAGGGGATATTGTATGTGGTGGAGGGGTTTACTGTTGTGGGTGGGGGGGTAATATTGTATGTGGGTGGAGGGGATATTGTATGTGGGTGGAGGGGGGATTTTGTATGTGGGTGGAGGGGGATATTGTATGTGGGTAGAGGGGATATTGTATGTGGGTGGAGGGGGATATTGTATGTGGTATGAGGGGATATAGTATTTGGGTGGAGGGAGATATTGTATGGGGGGGGTGGGGATATTTTATGTGGGTTGGAGGGGTATATTGTATGGGGACTATTGGAGGGGGATATTGTATGTGGACTATTGGAGGGGGATATTGTATGTGGACTATTGGAGGGGGATATTGTATGTGGGTGGAGCGGGATATTGTATGTGGATGGAGGGGGATACTGTATGTGGGGAGGGGGATACTGTATGTGGATGGAGGGGGATATTGTATGTGGGTGGAGGGGGATATTTGTTGGGGTGGGGGGGATATTGTATGTGGGTGGAGGGGATATTGTATGGGGTCGAGGGGATATTGTATGTGGGGGGAGGGGGATATTGTATGGGGGTCGAGGGGGATATTGTATGTGGGTGGATATTGTATGTGGGTGGAGGGGATATTGTACATGGGGAGGGGGATATTGTATGTGGGTGGAGGGGATATTGTATGTGGGCCCGAGGAGGATATTGTATGTGGGTGAGGGGGATATGGATGGAGCTACTTAGCCCTGTGTCTATGATATGCTAGACTGACATATGTGTGACTCTCTTGCTATTGTACTACACCATACAGTTCTGTTTCGCACACTGTATTATGTGGTAAAATGGGCGCGATTATGTCCGAGAGGCCAGTAATATTTTCATGTACAGTATGGTGGGCCCCCAATGATCAACTCCCCTGTGGTCCCCAGACCCCCCAGTCCGACACTGGGGCCATATGTTTAAAAATCTACCTACAAGTCAAGATTTGGATAGCTTTGGTGTACAACAGTTCATTTACATCGAGAATATGGTGTCGAAAGTGTTTTTGGTGCAAAATAGGCAAAAAAAAAGCTTGCGTATTGGGACATGTCACCCATAGTGATTATATTTTACATGTTTTGGTCCTATGTTACATATTTAAACCCCTTTCAGATGTACAATGCACTGGAGTTAAAGGTGATTTAAAATAAATAATGATAATAGCCCCATGCAAGTGAATGGTCTTGAGATAAAATATTTAGTTCTGCAAAAGGAGAACCCCAAAGTGTTATGCCCCCTTTATTCCGGCATTCATTTTTGGTCCCAATCAAGTGATGCTATATCCTAGCAACTGGAAAGATTGAAAAAAGGATTAGAAAACCCCTTTAAAGGGGTTCTCCCAGGAATCAAATTTCACTGCACCGGTCGTCTCTCAGCTAGCTGCGAGGCGACTGTGCGTGAGAATGAGGAGGGCGGTGCTTGTGGTCCCCATTCACTTTTCTGGGAGCTCCCAAATATAGCCTAGTGCACACACTTGGCTATATTCTGAACTCCCATATAAGTGAAAGGAGAGAACGGCCGTAAGAGCTGCCCTGCTCATTCTCATGCATGGTCGGCTTGCATCTAGCTGAGAACTCATCTGTGCTGTAGACTATACTTTGTGGGAGCACCCCTTTAAAGGCAAGTCAGCTGAGGGTTAATGTGTCTAGAGTAGTGGTACCATGTGGTTCTCTACTTGTTACAAAAATACAACTAAAAGACATGCTAGGAGTTGTAGTTTTAATCTATTGGAAACCACTTGGTGTACCTGTACTCTAAGGGGCCGTTCACACGGCTTACTTCGCCGCGGATTGGAGCCGTACTGCGCTCCGGATTTGCACTGCAGTACGGCGCCAATCCGTCGCAGTAATTACGGTAATCCACAGTACTCATAGAGAACAGTGGATTCCGTCGCTCTTTCCCGCTCGCCGGGCGGGGAGAAAGTCACCTGCACATTATCCAGGCGCAATACGCGCCGTGGATAATGCAAGTCTATGGGGCTGGCGGGCCGCGCCCCCGCGCCGCCCCTTATTCAAGCCGGAATTGCGAGCGCAATCTGGCTCGCAAATACGGCTTGAATAAGCTGTGTGAACACGGCCTAAGTGTGAATGCACTTTTCAGGCAGCATAGATACCGGCTGTGCCTCAATATACAGTAGGTCACAATAACACAGACATATTTTAGTGTTACTGCATCTGATGAAACCCTCAACCCTCTATTCATTAAACTTTTGTCAGCACAATACTGCAGTTTCAGATGAATCCTCCATTGATTTATTGTGGAGGACTATTGCAGACAGGCATTATAGCCAATATATTGTCCTTTCTGAAGATAAGGTAGGTTTTTTGTGTGATAGATGCTCTATGCTCTTTTTTTTTAACCCTTTCCTGACATTTTTTGGCTCTTCTTTTTTTTTTTCCTGCACCCCTTCCAAGAGCCGTCATAAGTTTTTTTTTTTTTTTTGTTCTATCTGTATAGACATATGAGGGCTTTTTTTTTAAGGACACAATGAACTTTGTAATGGTGCCATTGACCGTACCATAAAATGTACTGGGAAACCGAGAAAAGATTCTAAGTGGGATGAAAAGTGAAAATGTACTTGCACTATGTTTACAGGGGTTTTGTTTTTATATTGTTCTTTCTTGATGTGTTATCTGTATTTTGCAGAATCAATATTGATTCTGCCAATACCAAATATATAGGGCTTTCGTTATGTTTTAGTACTTCTAAAAAATACAAACATTGTCTATTTCTTAAATTTGCACTGCAGCACTATTTTCTGTGACCAGTAACTTTTTAGTTTTTTCCACCTATGGACCTAAGTGAAGGCTAATTTTTTGCAGGCTGAAGTGTAGTTTTTGGTACCATTCAAGGATACTTCTGACTTTTTGAGCACTTTTTATTCTAATATTTAGTTGATGTGAAGTGACCAATAAAGGCAATTTTGGTGTTTGTAATTTTTTTTTTCTTCTACAGTGTTCAGCGTACGTGATAAATGATGTTATATTTTATTAGATTGGACTTTTACGGCTGTGGTGATACCAATTATGTGTAACTTTTTTTATTTTTGAACTTTTTATACTTTTTTTTATACTTTTTTATACTTTAAAAACATTTGTTTTTAAATTTTTCATGTTAACATTTAGGGCTTGTCCCCACGGCACAGGTTTACAGTCGGTTGTCCAGACGGTTTTCAGATTTGAAAGCTATCTGTAAACCGACTGTCAACCTTTTACGTTGACTCTCTCTCTCTCTCTCTCTCTCTCTTTCTCTCTTTCTCCCTCAAAAGCGCATCACTGATCTCCCGTGGGAACAGCGATGCGCTTTTGCCATTTAACTCAATGTTAATCACACTGACAATTGTTAGATCCGTTTTGCGGATCCGTCAAACGGATCACAAAAACGCCGTGTGAACAAGCCCTTAGGGTGCTTTCACACAGTACGGTTTCGGTGCGTTTTTGATGCATTTTTTAATGTGATTTTTGTGCAGGAAGGCACAGCAATTAATGCTGTATATTGCTGCACAAAAAAAGCGATTTTTGCCGGGATTTTTGTGCAGCAATGTACAGCATTAATTGCTGTGCCTTCCTGCACAAAAAATGCATTAAAAATGCATCAAAAACGCACCAAAAATGCACTGTGTGAAAGCACCCTTAGGGTATGTTCCCATGGTGTCTTGCCTCTGTATGAACATACGCTTTTCTAATGCGTCTCTGGGTCCATCAGAACGCCTGTCAGGTCTGTCTTTCGGTTGCGATCCAAGAAATGACATGTGCTCATGTGAACGCTGCTGCGTGTTTGTCATTGCCAACAATGATAAAGTCACTGCTAAATGTTAGATGCATCTATGGGTCCATTCTGATGGACCCAGAGACGCATCAGAAAAGCGTATGTTCATATGGAGGCAAGACGCCGTGTGAACATACCCTTAGGGTGTTTTCACATGGTGCATTTTTGGTGCGTTTTTTTTTCCTGTGGAAATGCACAGCATAAATTACTGTGCATTTCGGCAAAAAAAAAAAAAGCACAAGAAAATGCATAAAAAAAGCACAAAAAACGCACCATGAGAGCACCCTTACTGAGTAAACCCTGCTACATAGGAACTACATACCAACAATAAGACGTACCAGTACATTCATTGTCGGTAATGGATTCATTAAGCAGGCCCATCAATGACCTGAGGGTCTTAAGGGTGTTTTCACACACCGCAGTTTTGGTGCAGTTTTAACTGCGCTCCAATTAAACTGCATTTATTACCAACTAGCTTCTTTCAGTTGTCTAAATTGTTCAGAAAGGTGTTTCAAGAAAGTAATCAATTACAGTGTTTGAAGTCTTGTGGTTTACAAACACTCTAAATGATTCCTCACTTTCCAAGCGTTTGATAAGTGAAAGAAGCTTCCTAGTAATAAAGGCAGTTTAATTGGAGCACAGTTAAAACTTCACCAAAAGGGTGCTTTTACACAGCGCAGTTTTGGTGCAGTTTTAACTGCGCTCCAATTAAACTGCCTTTACTACCAGAGAGCTTCTTACACTTATCTAAACGTTTTGGAGAGTGAGTAATCAATTAGTGTGTTTGTAATCCACAAGACTTCAAACACAGAAATCGATTGCTCACTTGAAACACCTTTCTGAACAATTTAGACAACTGAAAGAAGCTTATAATATATATAAGAAAATAATATAGGATTTGTAATGGGATAAAACCCAAATAAGAGAGATAATTGGAGCTAAGAATGTTATCTGTTTAAAATATTTTGACACCATTTATATTGTACTTGTGTCAGTTTAATAGTATACACATGATTATAAAACATATAGCTTAAAAACATTAGAAAATGACTAAAATTCTACGCGTTTCATACACCTTCTTGGTGCCTTTCATCAGGGATAACACATGTCTTGTGTAACTCATATGTATAGCACAAAATGTTTGAAAATGGTGACCTTCCTCCCTCCCCCGGAGAAAGTATGGCGTCCGTTTGATATATAGACTGATACAACAGAATATATCTACCCTTTTACTTTTGGAGGTGTTTAGTGTGCAGGTTCACTCATCACTAGAGGGAGTTTTTAAAATAGAATGACTTTTTGGTCATAGTTTTTATTGCTCCCAACTGCATGAAAAAATGTAAAGGGATCGGGCCAAGAACAAAGCCACTTTTTAGTGTTTTTTCCCCTTGTTTATAGAGGGGTTAAAACCCCCAGGAAAAGGGAAAAAATTTCCCCTTTATGCCCTTGTAGAGCTTTCTGAAAAGGGGTCCCTATTTTTTGGGGGGATAACTTTTAACTTTGTTAATAGTTTTTGGGGTTTTTCCAGTATTCTAAAAAATAAAAAAAATAAAATAGTAAAAATTTGGAAAATTTTTGGACCAAAAATTAAAAAATGAATTTTCTTTTAAAAATTTGTTTAGGAATGGGGTGTGTATATAAAGGAAATTTTTTAGAAAAAAAAAAAGGGAAAAAATTAAAATTTTTAAAAAAAGGGGAATAGGTAAGGGTTGACTTTTTTGTTCCCAACTTTTAAAAACTAATTGGGGCCCCCTTTTTCCCTTTAATCCAACCAAAAAAAAAAAAAAAATCATGCTTTTTGGCTGTAAACTACTAAAACCTTTCAAGAATAAAGGGTGCCGAAAACCAAGCAAACCGGGAAATTTTTATACTTGTTCCCGGGGGGTTTAAAATTAAAAAAGGGGGGGGGACCCATACTAAGCTTTGAACTAGGCCCCCCCCTAGGTTTTTTACTATAACCCCCCACCCTGGAACCCCCACCCAAAGTGCAGCCCACTTTCTCAACAGGGAGTTTTGGTTTGCCCCAACAAGTCCAGGCTTTAAAAATGACAACTACAGAATGGAAGCCCTCAGGGGTTTTAAAACTCATGGCAGCTATAGTGTGGGATCTCCTGTATGTGATAGGGGAACATTCTCGCGTTTTTGGTTTCCCCTTCTCTTCCAGGGGACCTTTGTTTTTCCGGAGGATCCAATCACTAACCCCCCCAAGGCACTGTTTTGCAAGGGGCCTCTGGGGCACAGCCAGAGCCACACCGGGGAGGATTTGTTTTCCCCCCAAAATTGGGCATGTTTGGGTTTCCCCTGGGTTTTGGTTTAAGTCCCCGGGGGTTTTTCCCCCTTTTGGTGGGGAGTACACCGGGGTTACCAAAATTTGCACAAAAGGGGCCCTTTTGGGTTTGGTGGGTCCGGGGTGACGGGAAGAGAAAAGAAACAGTTTTGGAACTGCAGGGGCCCTGGGGCCCCATCAAAAAAATTTTATTCTTGGGGGCCTTTCCCAGTGGGATGTTTTCTTTTGTGGCCCAAATCAGTGGAGTTGATTCTTTGGACCCTCCAGTGGAGTTGATTATTTGGACCCACCAGGGGAAAGTCGTTTTTTTGGGGCCACCAGGGTTTAGATTGTTGGACCCCAAATCCTACAGAAAATTGTAAAATCCCTTGCCTTTCTTTTTAGCCCAAAGCCTGAGAACCACCGGGCCCAGGGATTCTCCAGAGGTTTCCACTGCTCCCCTATGGACTAGTCCAAGCCGGGAGGGGTTTTAGTTTTTCCTTTTTTGTTTAAATTAACTTGTTTTGAAATTTTTTCCCAAAAGGGGAAAGGGTTGCCGGGGGCCCATGAGCAAAAAGGGACTATGGGCCATAGATGCAAATGTGACTGCTGCATCCCCTGTAGCTACACCACTGCTTGCACTAGCTATCTTATATTTTTAAAACCCCACCTTTTTTTGGTTCCCCCTCCTGACCTACTGGGGGACTATACTGTAATGCGTTGTAGAGTGTTTGCTACTGAAATTTTCCTTTGTTACATTAAAAGGGATGGCATTTCCTTTTTGTAAACTTCTAAAACTTGGGTGACTTTGATGAAATACTCGCAAATAAACACACTTTGGGTATAAGCCCTACTCTAATCTGCTCCCCAAATACTTTTAAAGGGGCTGAAAAGGGAATTCCTTATCTTTGGTCTGAAAATGTAGGGTTCCTTTTTTTGAAAAGTTTTTTGCCTGCTCTTTGCCCTTACAAAAAAATGGGGGAAGGGAAAACCTTTAAAGTTTGGGTTTTATTTTTTTTTTCCCTTTTGGGCAATTTGTGTCTTTTTTCCTTTTAAAGGGGCAAATGTTTTAAAATAGACTTCCCAAAACATACACTCACTTTGGGTAGCAGGAAATATAAAAGCCCTGAAACACCAACACTTTGTCTAAAGAATTTAAAATTTAAGGGTTGCTTTTTTTAAAACCTGCTGTGGGGCCTGGATTTTTGGCAAAAGGAAAAATTTTTTTGTGGGGGTAGTTTAAAAGTGATAATTTTAAGTTTTTTCAATTAGACAGGGAAAACCCCCTCACATGCGGAAATATTCTTTCATGTTAAAAGCCCCTTTTGACAAAAGACATAAATAAATCCATTCGCAACTGATGGCCCGGGGCCAAATCTTTTTTGTAAAAAGTTATTTATAAAAAGTAAAAATTTTTTTTGTATGTCAGCTCATGTGGACTGAGAAATTAAGTTAGACATGTGTGAAGAACAACCTATCTACGGTTTAGATGGTCTCTCCTCGGCTGTACTCAGAAAACCCACTGAAAGCAATGGAAGAATTTTGACCACTTTCCACTTGAAAACGAAGCAATTTTGGGGCCCGTTCTCAAAATAGCACCACCTCTGGGACCCACACTTATCACACATTGATGACATGTCCTATTGATATTCAATCAATATGTATGATGTGAACATCCCTTTAACTTACCATTCCATGATGCTCCTGGCCCTTTCGACACTCCGCCTTTCTTGCACAAAAAAAACCCCTTTTTTTTAAAGGGCCCCCAAAAAAAAGAACCATAAAAATTTGGGGTTAAACCCCGCAGAAAATTGGTTGCGACCCACGGAGTACAACTAATAGGGAACAAATACTTCACAGTGAGTGCTGTTAAAAAAAAAAAAAACACTAACCAAAAAAAATTTGAAAGCTTTTTCTTCACCTGCCTCCCCAAAAAAAAAGTTTTCAAGGGAAAAAGTCAGGCCCCCCCAAAAAAAAATAGTCCCAAAAGGTTAAAATTTGTTGCCCTTCAAAAAAAACAACCCAAATACACAGAAAAATAAAAAATTTTACGATGCCAAAACACCTTTTTCCTTTTTTTTAAAAATGAAAGCCCCTTTTTAAACGGGGTAAAAGCAAAAAAAACAAAAAAAATACATAAATTTGTTTATAAATTGAAACCCTAAAAGGGCCTGCTGAGTAAAAATTTAAAAGGGGGTTTTGTCTCATTTACATTAAATTATCTCACCTCAGCCCCCTTTTTTTTTTGGGTTTTCCCCACTTTAAAATTAAAGGGGTGTGTTTACGGCTTCCACTAGGCTCAGAAAGAAAGCCCCAATTTCCTGTCCCATTTTCCCCAACCCCACCCCCCGGGCACCCCTATCAGGGGAGAAAATTGAACAAAGTTCCCTTTTAGCTTTTAACCCCGCCCCTGGGACTGGCAGCCCATAAAAAAAGGGAAATTTTTAAATATTTTAGGAAAACTTTTTAAATTTGGACATAAAATTCAAAGTGACTTGTTTTTTTGGCAAGATCTTTAAAAATAAAAAAGCAATCCCTTTAAGGAGAAAACCCCCTTTAACAGGTTTATTTATCCCGAAAGGGTGACCCCCCTATACTGGGTTTTGGCTGTTTTTTTGCTCATCCTGTTTTTCCAAGATCATGAAAAAAAGGGGCAATAAAAAGCTCAATAACCCTAAAATTTTTAGCGAAGAAAATAACCCTTTCATCCTAAAAAAAAAAATCCCTTAATCACCCCATGCATAAGAAAAAAAAAAAATTTTTTTATGGCTACCCAAACCCTATACAAACCATAAAAACGAAATTTTTTTCTAAAAACATATTTCTTTTTGGTGTAAAAAGTAATAAAACTTGAAAAAACTATATGAAAATTTATTTTTTTTTTGAATTGTACTACCGCATAGGAAAATTTTATCTTTTTCATTTATATCGCAGGGTTAACCCCGGGTTAAGTAATGAAAGCCCAAAACAAAATTTGGAGAAACATTTTTTTTTTCTCCAATTTTCATAGCCCAGTGCTAAAACCATTTGGAATTCCTTTTTGGGCCCCGAAATATTCAAATACACCCCTAGTTGAATTCCCTGAGGGGGTTTTGGTTCCAAAAAAAAAGGCCCACTTCGGAAAGGGGTTTTCACCGTTCGGGGAATTTTTTGGGTTTTCCCTTTTGCAAATGTGACATGGCACCCACCAAAATCTGTGTTCCAAAAGCCAAAAAGCGATCCTTCCCTTGGATGCCCTGCCTTGCACCCAAACAGCAGTTTACACCCACATATAGGGTATTGCTGAACTCAGAAGAAATTGCTTAACATATTTTGGAATTTTTTTCCAGGATTGTTTGTGAAAATGAAAAATTTTCAGCTAAAATTGCAGATTGTTGGAAAAATTTTATTTAAAATTTTCAGTCTAAAGCCAAAAAATTTGTGAAGCTCCTGTATTGTCAATGTACTCACTACAAACCTGGATATATTGCTTGATGGGTTTAGTTTCCAAACTTAAGTATTTTTAGTGGTATTAAGTTTTAACACCTTAGGGTATCCGCAAACCTGAAATGGCACAAAAAAAATTCTAATGAAAATAAGACTCCCAAATCCAGTAGGTGCAACTCCTGTTCTGAGACTTGTGGTGGAGTCAAATAGCGCACTAGGGATATATATGGGATATCTCTAAAATAATCTGAATAGGGGAAATCCATGTTGAGTTGCGGTTAACTGGTAACCTCTACGGGTGTTCCAGTGAATGATAGATAAAAATTGAAAAACTGCAAGAAAAGTGACATTTTGAAATTTTACCTCCACTTTGCTTTAATTCCTGTGGAACACCTAGAGGGTAAACAAACTTCCTAAATGCTGTTTTGAATACCTTGAGGGATGTCGTTTTTTTAGATGGAGTGTTTCATGGGGATCTCTAACATACAGACCCCTCAAAGCCACATCAAAACTGGACCAGTCCCTAAAAAATCTGTGTTGGAGATTATTTTGAAAATTTGAACGACTACTACGAAATTTCTAAGTCCCCTAATGTTATAAAAATAAAAATACATTAAAACAATTTTGCCAACTTACAGGAGGAATATGGTAGATTCTAGTTATAAACTATTTTGTGTGGTATAACTCTGTCTTATAATTATACAATTTGTAAATGTAAAAACATTCGTCAACATTTTGATATTTTACACAAATAGACAAGTATAATATGGTCCAAAATTTATTACTAGCTGGAAGCATAATGTATCACGAGAAAACAATATCTGAATAACATAGATAGGTAAAAGTATTAAAAAGTTATTCTCACTTAAATTTACATATTTTAGATCTGGAAAATGGGGCTCCATCTTTTGGTTCAAAACTGTCTGCGTTCTGAAGGGGTTAAATATAGAAAGGAGGGGAAAGAGGTTGCATGTAGCAGATCTGATTGTGAAGAGAGGGGAAATCATCCAAGATTTCAGGGAAAGCAGGTCACACACAGGGCCACTGTTATGGCAGTACAGCCGGTACTGCCGTACTGGGCCCAACCAAAATGTAAAACAAGGGGGGCCCACTGCCACCACCAGCTACTGCTCACTTGTTTCACATTCATGGTGGAAAGAACAGGCACCCAGCCTATTCTTTCTACCATGCTGAGTATCTCAGTTATATGTGCGTACTCAGGATGTGCCTACCATTGAAAGGCACAGCAGGTCAGAGAGAGTAATATACTCTCTGCCCAGGGGCGTAACTAGGATAGCCTGGGCCCCAAAGCAAACTTTTGGATGGGCCCCACCTCCCTCCGCTTCCCTGATCACGAACATTTACCGGTACCTCTTAAGTCATGCAGTTACTAGATAATACAAGGAGTGAATACCTCACCATACATATCACCATTATAATGCTATCACACAAATCCCACTATACCCATATTAACATTACCAATAGCACTACTACATATAGACCGGATTATACCGCCAGAACAAGACCGCAAATTACCACCACATAGTGACTAATACCCTAATACTATTACTGAATAAAAATCAATATTACTACCATATAGTGGTATATACTAGTGTACACAGGCTCTGCAGACTGTATATTACCTCCATACAGTGACCAATATAGTGGTAGATAGACTTGCCTGAGATTTGGACACAAATCTGAGAATCCCACTTTTCAGCACTCATTCACAGTGCCATTCACACTCTGTACAATCAAGGTGGGAGGGCAGGTATGGCTCAAAACCAATTGTTAATTTTCCCCTTTTTTTTCTGCATCCCCCCAACCGCCATGATGACTCCCCTCCACCACTTTGCCCGCAGTTTTGGGAACAAATATCTGAGAATCCTCACTTTTCCAGCACTTCATTCCATGCCTTCCACCTCTGTACAAACTTCCCAATGGTGGGAGGGCAGGTATAGGCCACAGGTTAGATGCCCAGTCTCCTAGAGGGGAGGAACAGAGGATTCACCCCCCAGAGATTGTATTACAACTATGGTCTGTACCCCACCGAATCATATAAGCAGGTAGACCCCCATTAGAAAGGTTGGTAGGTAGTACATATGCCCCAGGTAGGTAGATCCTAGGTAGGTAGGCAGTAGTCATGCAGGTCTCAATTAGGTAGGCAGTATTTAGGCCCCAGGTAGGTAGGTATGCAGTAGGTGGGCTGCAGGTGGGCCCCAGGTAGCTAGGCTATAGGTGGGGCCCACATAGGTAGACAGGCAGGTAAATAGGCTATAGGGGGACCCAAATAGACAGGCAGGCTTTAGGTAGGCTATAGGGGCCATATAGGTAGGGATATATAGGCAAGGGGGCTATATAGACAGGCAGGGGTATATAGGCAGGCTTCAGGGGGGACTATATAGGCAGGCTTCAGGGGGGACTATATAGGCAGGCTTCAGGGGGGACTATATAGGCAGGCTGGGGGTATACAGGCAGGCTGGGGTTATATAGACAGGCTGGGGTATACAGGCAGGCTGTGGTATATAGACAGGCTGGGGTATACAGGAAGGCTGGGTATACAGACAGGCTGGGTATACAGGCAGGCTGGTGTATATAGGTAGGCTGGGGGTATACAGACAGGCTGGGGTATATAGGCAGGCTTGGGGTATATAGGCAGCCTGGGGTATATAGACAGGCTGGGGTATACAGACAGGCTGGGGGTATACAGGCAGGCTGGGTATACAGGCAGGCTGGGGTATACAGGCAGGCTGGGGTATACAGGCACGCTGGGTATACAGACAGGCTGGGGTATACAGGCAGACAGAGGTATATAGGTAGGCTGGTAGGCTATACAGGCAGGCAGGGCAGGTAAAATAGCTAGGTACTGAAGGGCCCTATATACCTAGCTAACTACTATGTTTGCCAAATTACAGAATAATGAGAAAGAGAGAATTAGAATTAGAATGAGAGAATTTTAAGGCATTTCTATTACTTTCTGCAAAGTCAGAAGTTTACATACATTTCATTAATATTTGGTAGCATTGCCCTTTAACTGTATGATTTGGTCAAACGTTTTGGATATCCTTCCACAAGCTTCTCACAATTTTGGAGGGCTAACCTACCTAAAAAGAGCATTAACCAATCTGCCTGCCTAATTTGGGGGAGCTACCTATTATATGGGGTGTGTACCTACCTACTATATTGGGGATTTACCTACTTACCTACTGGTTGACAAATGGGGCTTTCTGAGTTTAACCTTGGAGGGGGCAGTTAGGCATGTTCACAGCTTAATTTGGGGGCGTAATTCGCCCCGCAATTACCCGTTGGAGGGGGGGGGCGGGGCGGGGGAGTAAGCAGGGGGCCGGCACTTCCCGACCCATAGACATCACTGCTACGGGGCGTATACGCCGCAGAAAGTGACATGTCAATTATTCCCGCCCGCGATTCGCCGGCGGGGGGAGAACGTATCCTGTTTTTATGAGAACGGGGAAATTACCGTAATATGGGCCGTTTTCGGCCCGTAATTGGCGCACTTCGGCGCGTAATTACGGACCGAAATACGCGCCATTTTAAGCCGTGTGAACATGGCCTTACTGTGTGAGGCACCAAGAGAGTCATTATTACCACTTGGGGCACAATGGATGGGTATTTTGTATAAAGGGGGAGCACAGATAAGAAGATGGTAGAGAAGGGAGGAGCCTAAGATTTTAGTGTTGTAAATTCTGCTGGAATTAGTTGTAGCTGGGAGAAGACATCATGGCAGTCTTGACCAGATGTGTCTCAAGAGCACCTGTGTACACTGATATAGTGTAGGGGTAAATATTCAGTAACAGTTTGATGGTATTTTTCAATCATTTTATAGTGGTGATATGTGGTAGTGATATATGGCAGTTTATTTGGTTCTTGTATATTGTATATTATTAGTCTTGGTATATTGATTTGGTGAGTAACAGTACAGTGGTATTAATTACTGTATGGTAGTGATATGTAGGGCTTTTATTTGATCTTTGTGTATTGTTGTTATCGGTAATATTAGTCTTGGTATATTGATTTGGTGAGTAACAGTATAGTGGTGTTAATTACTATATGGTACAGCTATGTGGTGGTATTATTTGATCTTTGTATATTGTTGTTATTGGTAATATTGGTCTTGGTATATTGATTTGGTCAGTAACAGTACAGTGGTATTAATACTATAGGGTAGTGATGTGGGGGTATTATTTGATCTTTGTATATTGTTGTTATTGGTAATATTGGTCTTGGTATACTGGTTTGGTCAGTAACATCATGGTGGTGTTAGTCACTATATAGCGGTGACATACAATAATAATGTGACAGTATTTTTTAACTATTGTATGTCTACTCATCTGCAGAACATATCAATTAAACTTTACTGTGTAAACTGCAACAAAGAACCCAGAAACAAGGGACTATTGTATTTTTTTACTTGTTCACCCCACAAAGATTACATTTTTTTGTGGGGAGGGGAGGGCCCAGACTCTGTGACGATATTGGGTCTTGAAATCTCTGATGGCAGCCTTAATAACACAGGCTGTACTGCATCACAATGTAGGTAGGGAAAAAAACACATACAAGGTAGCCTGAATGGGAAGGAATGATTATCACAGGCTTTGTATGAGTGTAGAGGGAAGAAAAAACACCCAAGGAGGTGGAATCACACACGCCTGAGCATCAGTGTCTGTTAACACAAGGGACAGGGGATCCTTAGGTTGTAGCAGGGAAATCAACATAGGTGTGCCAAATAGGTCTGAATGTGAAAGTTAGAGTCAGGTAGGCTTTGTATAAAAAATGGATTCCAACTTTTTGCAGAACAAATCCTTTTGTTTCTTACATTTGTTTTTAAAGATTTGTGCTGGAATAGCAATACCCCATAAATACTGAACTCACAGATTGAAAAAATATAGAAAAGAGAGTTCTGATGTTTCCCTTTTTTCATTAGTTTAAAACCTAAATGATTGCATAGGATTTTCTGCATTACTCTAAGCAGAAATTAATAAAAGCAGAAAAAGTCCAGACTTTGATGTAATGTCTTTATTCTTTCACAATCTCCATTTCCAGTAGCTCACAGAAAATACTTTTCTAGAGGTAATTATGAAAAGTAGGACGATGTGCGCACATAGAAGATAAAGAGGCATATTTCTAAAGAACTCAATACATTACTGGTTTATTTTAATACAAGAAAAAAGCTTCCTTTATTTCTTTATTCATTTTTTGCATTACGAAGTTTATAATAAAATGAATAATTATAATACTATTATTATATTATTAGTATTAGTAATATTACTAGTAACTTTGATACTAATTATAACAATGAACTATAGCACAAAGGGTATTAAATATATTTACCCCATCCAGACATTGGACCTATAAGTGCAACATGATTGTAACGAACCAGAGTAGTGGATCTACTGGACCACTGCAAGCGGTGGTATGGGCCACACCAGGGAGCAGAGTCTAAGTGGGTCCTGGTATTCACCAGAGCCCGCCGCCGTGACGGGATTCCACCAGGTCGCTACCCATGATGTGACTTGCTTGTGGAGGCAGCTGAGGTGCAACGCAATACAGAAACGGTAGACAATCTCGTAGTCGGGATAAGGCCAGAAGGTCAGGGCAGGCGGCGAAGAATCATGGTCGAGGAACGTGAGCAGATGGAACTGGTACATGGGAAAGGCAAACCGGACTACAGAAAGGCTTCCTCGTCTATTACCGTTCAGAGCCCTTTACTTCCGAATAGTGATATCAGTAAACAGAAGATCCGAGGAGATGGAGGAAAGCGGAAGCACTGGAGCAGAGGTGAGGACAGAGGTGAGTATGAGTTTTTTTTTTAAATTTAGTACGGCAGCACCGATATCAAGTTATTTTAAAAAATCCAAATGGACAACGCCTTTATCTCCTCGTGGGAGACAAAAGGAGGAAGAAATAAGTTAAAACAGTTAAAGAGGTCATTCAGTTCATAAGAAAAATGAATAGCCAGCTCCTGGGGTCCTATTAAAATAAAAAACTTATACTTACTTTCCTCCGGTACCAGCGCTGCATCTCTCTGGTCTTCTATTTTGACTGCTGCACTTAACCGCTGCAGCCAATCAGCATTGCCCAAATAAAGTTTAAAAAAAAAAAAAAAAATATGAAAAGTAAAAAAACCTTTTATACAAACTTGAAAGGGAGAGGCATTAACCGCACATCCTCACACTATACGTTTATCTAATGCTTCTCAGCAAAACTATATAAAAAATGAATAGGAGGTTCTTAGTATGCTTTTTGATCAAAACGTATAGACCCACTTGCCACGTCGCGGCGACCTCTATTAAGTGGGTCCCCCTAACAGGGCGGGCCACCACCGCAGCAAAAACGAAAACAGATGAGGGGCACAGCCCAGGGGCCCAACAGCACCACTGCTGCCGACCTAGCCCGGCTCTGACTGCACCACCCACACACAGATCACAGCACGAATGGCCGCACAAAACACACCACCACAAAAGGAAGGAGCACTGTCCTTCCCTGGGCTCCTGTTACAGACTGCAAGAAACGGGAAATTAACCTATCAGACTACTGCTAATTAAAACCCTGGCCCAAGGGAAAGTGCTGGTCCATGTGTGAAAAAAGATATGTATATACAAACTGGAAGGGAGAGGCATTAACGCACTCCTCACCTATACGTTTATCTAAGCTTTCAGCAAACTATATAAAAATGATAAGGTTCTTAGTATGTTTTGATCAAAGAAGGCCCACTGCCCGTCGAGCGACTCATTAAGGGGTCCTAGCTAAATGGGGGTACCTGCTGGCGGCCACACCGCGCAAAAACCACACATGAGGGGACAGCCTTGCCAACAGCACCATGTGCCGACTAGACCAAAAACCTTTTTAAATTAAATTGCCACATGTGTAAAATATATATCAGCGGATACCAGTTAAAAAAGTGAACCAGAAATCCACACCCTTTTACCAGAAGTCCCGGTACTTTTTGGGATTTCTTATTGCTGGGTAAGGTTCCTAAAGGGGACGCCCTTATTGGGGCGATAGAAAAATGTTTCAGCAGCATAAACAGATATCTAAAGCGAGAAAATATGAAGAGTGCACGCCAACAATGACCTGGATCATGGCCAATAATAAAGTAAAAAAACTTCAATAGAAGGCAGCACTTCCAAAAGAAGGAAATTTTATTTACCCAACCACAGCAACGTTTTAGTTCTGAACAGAACCGTTCTTAAGCTTATTGGGTGAACACCCTGTTTCTTGTAGGTGAGGGACTGTGTATTTCCCATTCTTGACAGGGTTTACTAAGGTCAATCTACCTGTCCCCACCTATTTGTTTTCTTGACACTTTCTAGTGTATAACTGTGGTGTTTATTGTGAATACAGCGAAATAGCCAACTTTTGTGTGTATTTTACTAGCATTTTTAAATAAAAGCTAAGCTTTAGGACCATTTTTCCCTTTTTTATTTTTTGTCCACATCTGTAAAAGTATGATCTATTCAAATATCACTGTTAGAGATGGGCGAATTTCTCAACAATGCGATTCGGTCACTTCGCCGAATTTTCCGACAAAAATAAATTCGGTCCGAATTACTTCGGGATGAATCACGTTAACAAGCAGCTATTTCCAGGCTGCACAGAGCCTGCAGGGTGCTGTAGAATGTTGTGCCATGCTTAAATATTGAGAGGGAGCTTGGTTTGGTCTTCATACAATGTTGTGTTTTAGTATGACACACAGATGACTGCCGCCGCTCTTAGAATCGCTTCACTATAAAATTACCTGGGCACTTAAGAGGGCAAAACTGCCCAAAAAACTCAAGCGGGATTGTACCCCTGAAAAAGTCCCCGCGAAAGTGGAAAAAAACAAGTGAGAGCTCAGGTGGCAACTTTAGGAGGTGTGGAGGTGACGGCGGCAAAAAGCGCATGGGTCGGCGGGGGCACAATGACATTCTAGAGGTGGCAAAAAGGGGGAAAGCCCAAAATGCAAAATGATGAGAGCGGAGGTCACGGCGGCAGCAGATGGGGTCGGAGTGGCAAATAAAACAGGTGGGGGAAACGGAAAGCAGCACACGCAGCAGGAGGTCAAAAAGTGGCACAATGACACAGTGTGGGGGGAAGGCGCACCCACAGCGCGCATGGGTCAAAAAGGGCACAATGACACAGTGTGGGGGAAACCCGGCAGCAGCCACAGCGCATGGGTAGAAGTGGCACAAGACTTTTTGGAGGTGGCAAACAGTATTAGGCCACAGAGTGGCACAATACACAGTGTAGAGGTAAAACAGCAGCAGTATGAGGTCAGGAGTGGCACAATAAAATTTTGGAGGTGGAAAAAAACGGGGAGGAACCCACAAAAGGCACAATGATGAGAGCGGAGGTCACGGCGGCAGAAGCATGAGGTTGGCAGTGGCCAATGCTTTGGGGGTGGCAAAAACAGGATGGGCCCACAGAGTGGCACAAGACTGAAGTGGAGGTAAACGCAGCAGTTTGGGTCGGGCGGGGACAATGCTTTGGGGTAAAAACAGGAGGAGCCACAGAAGGGCACAATGATGAGACGGAGGTCAGGCGGAGAAGATGAGGTTAGGCGGGGCACAATGACATTTGGAGGGCAAACGGCCCGGGCCACAGGTGGACAATGATGGAGTGGAGGTACAACAGAGAGTATGAGGTGGGGCGGGCCAATGACTTTCGGGAGGTGGCAAAACAGGGGAAAGACAAAATGGCACATTGACTGGGGAGCGGAGGTCACGGGGGCGCAGCTGAGGCAGGCAGTGGCCATGAACGTTGGAGGCCCGGGCCCAAAAGCCACAGCGCAGATGGGTCGAAAGGCAAAATGACCCCGTGTGGAGGAGGGGGGGAAGCACCAGCGATGAGGTCAGCAGTGGCAAATAAATTTGGAGGTGGAAAAACAGTATTAGCCAAGGTGGCACAATCACCAGTGTAGAGGTCAAACAGCGCGTTGAGGTGGGCAGTGGCACAATGACTTTGGGGTGGCAAAACGGGGAGGAAACCCAGAAGGGCACAATGATGAGGGGAGGTCACGGGGAGAACTGGGGTTAGGCAGGGACAATGACTTTTGGGGTGGAAAAAAAAGGATAGGCCCACAGAGTGGACAATGACTGAGGGGGAGGTACAACGGCCCAGTATGAGGTGGGGCAGTGGAAAATGACTTCTGGAGGTGGCAAAAACAGGAGGAAGCCACAGAATGGACAATGACCCCAGTGTGGAGGACCGGCAGCGCCCAGCAGAGATGGGGTCAGAAGTGGCACATGCATTTGGAGGGGGAAAAAACAGTATTAGGCCAGAGTGGCCAATACACAGTTTGGAGGTCACAACGCAGCAGTCGAGGTGGGGCAGTGGACAATGACTTCTGGAGGTGGCAAAACAGATTAGGCCACGTGTGGCACAATGAAACAGTGTGGGGGGGCAGGAGGAGCACCAGCAGCATGGGGTCAGGGTGGCAAAATGCATTTGGGGGGGCAAAAAAGGGGGGAAAGCCACAGAGTGCACAAGCTGAGAGCGGGGGCCCCCGGCGGCGGATGAGGTCAGGCAGTGGCAAAAAGACACAGTGTGGGGACATGGCAGAGCCACAGCAGCAGCATGAGGTCAGACAGTGGGCACAATGACAAATTCTGGAGGTTGGAAAAAAAAAAGGAGTAGGACGGTGGCACATGACAGAGATTTGAGGTGCGGGGAGGGCAACACATGGGTCAGGGGGGAGTGGCCAATGACAAGTGTGGATGTCACGGCAACAGAACCCCAGCAGCGCAGCATGGGTATGGTGGCACAATGAAAGTTTTTGAGGGGGGTGGCAATACCAGTCCCTGGTAAAGTGGTGGAGGCAGAGGAAAAACTGTCAGCAGATGTGTGGCTCAGGCGGGGGGCGCATCAGAATAGTGGTGAGGCAGGTATTTTGGAACCCAGATGCGTAAGTCATTGGTGTGGGAAATCGGGCCCGATCCACCCAATCATTTGAAAGGTCAGCTTTCCCCAATTTCCCGTGGAAAGCGGGTTCCCCTTGGGGTAAGGGGCCCCCGCCGCATGAAAAACCGTTGATCCCCACACTATGGGGGCAGGAAACTTTCCCACTGCAAATCGGAGTTGGGCCAAAATCCAGTTTGGTGCCCAGTAGTCCAGTGGATTTTAAATAGGTGGCAGGGTGTGCCCAGTAGGCCACAACCTGGGGTTCAGGGACTGCCCCCGGGTCCTGCTGGCGCTGCTGGCGTCCCCCTCCTATGGGGGGGTGAAGGAAGTGTCTCGTGATCCAGTTAGGTTAATATGGAGTGGTAATGCCCCTACCCCCCCCTTCCCCAGCAGCGGGCAGTATACGTGAGGTAAGAACCCCCCGGTCAGACGTGAGGGGGGCGATGCGCCATAGGCACGGCCAACTGTTACGGAGGATTTTATGATTTGAGTTTGTCCCCCCTTAAAATAGTGGGAAAAAGGTCCCATTTTGGGCCCGGTAGCGGGGTCAATTGGGTGGAGAGAGAAGTCACCCCTCTGCCGGTGCGGGGTATTTCGGCTGTCACTGCCAGGCAAATAAGCATGTGGGGCCCTCTGCACAAGTGACTAAAGGGGGCCCCCCTGCCTCCTTTTCCATGTATACTGCCACGGTGTTGGGTGTCATCTGCCTGTTTTCCTCTTCCATCCACCTCCTCAGTGCTCCTGCTCCTTCTTTGTCCCCTGGGTAGAATATCCACCTTTTAAAAAGCAATGCTTCTGCTCCAATGTCCCCCACCTCCTCCTATCCCCCATTTTCAGTCCCCACCGGACTCATGTAGGTTGGGCCGTCCCCAGTCCCTCCCCAGACAGATTTTTCAGATCTGTTAGGAAGAAGCAGGGGAAATGACGTTATTCATCCCCTAGTCCGGCGACTGACAAATAAGTGCTTCGAATGGCCCCCAAAAAGGGAGGGGTCAGCTGAGTGCCCTTGGCTGACATCAAAGTTAACAGGGATACTTCTGTTGCCTGGTCATCAAAAAATCGTTCTAAGTCTTCCCAATGTTGCAGGCGGGAAATTAGCGGGGGAACATCGTATCAGAGTGTGTTGGGGGAGGCCCTTCTGGGGTGAATCAGGATGGATAAAGTGCAGCCAGTTTTGGCCCCTTTTTAGAATCTGTGAAGATCAGTGGAAGGGGTTTGGAACCTTTTTACAACCGATTTAACAAGTGCGCCATGCGGGGCTGGATCATCCCCCCCCGGTGCAGGCGGACCCTGTTCCTATTGTCCGTCACCTGGTTCGATTTTCGTTGGCCGGAGAAAACCACACCTCGATTTTTTGCTGCATGGCGGAGCGTTTCCCCCCCTGTTGACTTCGTTCGCCGAGGCAAGCCCGGTGTGAATGAGTGACATCGCGGCCTACACTGGGTTTTGATGGAGCAGTACTTGTGGAGGTGAATGGTGGTGATGGTGGAGGAGGAGGGGCGGACTTGGGCAGGTGCGAGTTTGAAACGTGGGGAGAAAACAGCGTCTCGTCCAAGTTGTTTTGTGCCCGGGCAGGAAACACCCCCTAAAAAGGGCTGTACTGGCCCTGAATGTTACAGTCCCGAAATCCGCGTGCTGTTTTTAACAAAACCCCATAAGCTCAAAAGGATGGCCCCCTTTTGTTCTACATATTTATGAGTGTGGTAATGCCCTTTTTGGAAAAGAAATTGGCTTGGAAAATTCCCTCTCGGGTCGGCAAAGCCATTAGTTCTCGAAGGTGCAGAGTCCCCCTTGGAAAGGGGGATGAATACCCAAAAACTGGGGAGCACGGTGCTGCCTGCCTTGGTGGTTGGGCGATATGTTTTCTCTTTGCAATGCCTGTGAACGGGTGCTGGCCCATGGTAGGAGGAGCAAAACATCTGGGCCGGGAGATGATGAAAGAGAAAAAAGTCCCCTTCTGCAGGGTGGGGGAGCCCTTGACTGGCTCAATGGCATGGTGCCCCTGGGGCGCTGCTGCTGCTGCTGCTGTTGCTGCGGCGGCGGTGGCCACCACATTGAGCCTTTTCCCAGGCCACCGGATGGTGACGCGCTTGTTGACGGGGCCGTGTGCCAAGTTAGCTCCCCGGCCCCCGCTTCATTTTGACAGATTTACATATACCCCTATTCGGCTCCTCCCGGGTCTTAGCAAGAACTGCCACCCGGGTAGGATTTTACCGCCAACGCTCCCCACTGAGTGACACTGCCGCCCCTCCTCGTGGCCCCTGTGCCGTACTTTTTGGACCTGCAAAGGGGTTTTACCCCCTGCCCCCTTGGTCCCGACCTACATTGCTTTTGCTGACTCACGGGGCCCCAAACCCCCCGCTGGCTGCGTGCTGCCCGAGCGCAAGTGCGCCCCTTTTCCTGACGATGATGAAGCCTTGCCTCACCCCGGCCCCAAGTGCGGGCGGCTAATCTCATTATTTGTGTTTTTATGTATGTGTCTATACGGTTTGGATGGAGGGACCTTAAACATGCCTCCTGAACTTCCCAAATTTTACTTTGCGCCTACTGCAAGAAGCGGGGATATTGGCCCCCTTTTTGCTGCCCAAATAGTGTGTCCCCCCTCAAATTGTTCATCCTCGTATATAGTGGTGGCCAGACACATTGTAGACTTGGTGAGGGAACCCGGGTGGGCAGAGGCGGGCTGAGGAAAGGTGGGGCCAGACCCCCCCCGGGCCCTGCCCAAATAAGGGTTGGTTGAGGTTCCCCCCGATCTTGGTGGGGGTTTTCGATGTCATCTGGGAGGAAGGGAGACCCAGTCATAAATTGCGCTCACAAATGGCCCGGAAAAATTTATTGTATGGTCGTTTAAAAAAAATGTGTGTTTTTCTAAATGAAAGCACAAAAGGCTTTAAATTTAACCCCTTTGGAATGTTGGACAGGAAAAATGTATATATTTTGGCGTTTAAAAAGAGGTTTTTTTTTAGCACAAGCAAAACAAGCTTTTTTAACCCCGGTTAAATTGCGCCAAAGAATTGAGCCGCACAAACTGTGCTTTTTAGCGTGTTTAATTTTGTGTTTTCTCGCCCCACAAAAGGATCAGTTGTAATTAACCTTTGCTTGTGATTAGGTACAGGAAAAATTTTTATTATTTTGGCGTTGAAAAAAACGGTTTATTTTTTTCAGCCCCAGCAAAACAAACTTAAATTCCCCTTTGGGTGAAAATTTTGGGAAAGAATTGAGCCGCACAAACTAGTAGCTTTGTAGCTGTTACATTGCGTGTTTTTACGCCACACAACAGGATAAATTTTAAATTTAAACCCTTTTTTGTGAATTAGGTACAGGGGAAAAAAGTTTATTTTTGGGGGTTGAAAAAAAACGGTTTATTTTTTTCAGAAAACCCCCGCAAAACAAAACGCTTAATTAACCCTGGAAATGTAAATTGCGGCCCAAAAAAATTGAGCCGCCCCCAAAAACCCCAGTAGCTTTGTTTTGGTTTGTTTCAATTTGGGGTTTTTCTAGCCAAAAAAGGATTTTCAGTTGTAAATTTAATTGCTTTTGGAAAATTGGCTCAGGAAAAAAGTATTTTTTTTGGTTGAAAAGAGGTTTTTTTTGTCAGCAAAGCAAAAAACGCTTAATTAACCCTGGATGTAAAAAGGCCAAAGAATTGAGCCACAAATAGTAGCTTTGTGCATTTTAATTGCGTGTTTTCTAGCCAAAAAAAGGTCAGTTGTAATTAACTTTGCTTTTGAATTGGGACAGGAAAAAAGTATTAAAATTTTTTCGTTGAAAAAAAAGGGTTTATTTTTTGTCAGGACCCACAAAACAACAAAACATTTTTCAGTAAAGGAAGGGGGGGGGTTTTTTAAAAAAACCCCCCCGGGGGGGGGGGGGGGCAGACCTTCCCCGATCAGTTTGTGAGAGCGGTATGAGTTTCCCCCGGTGCGCCCGGATTAATGTGCGGTGAGTCACGAATCCCCGGTCTTGATTTTCTTCACTTGCCCCTGTCATGCGGCTTTGCCTTTTCCTCCCCGGTGCTTTGCCCCCTGTGCGCCTGTGCTGGCCCTTTTAACAATCAAAAGACATTCGTTCACCCCAAGTACCCCAAAGTTCGATTGTTCGAAACCCCAAGTTTCCTGAAATTCTAAACGAATTCCCCCTTGGTTTTATTCAATTTGCCCCTTCTAATTTACTGTTTTTTAAATGCATGGTGAATACTGTAAAAAATAAAAAAATAAAAAAAAAAATAACCTGATAGCAGAACTGCTGTTTTTGGTCACTGCAGAGGCCCCAGCATTGAGATCATAGATATCCAATCAGCTTTGCTACTGAAAAAGTTATAGGCTAGGATCATTTGGAATATTATGTGCTTGCCAAATAATCTAGTTCATTATATGAAGAAGTCTATGACCGAGGCTCTCTTAAGCGAAGAACTCTTGAGAGAAAAACTGTAAATAGAAACGTGTTGAGACGACAGGGTCCAACAAGAAAAACTGAGGGACAAGTTTTAGCATAAGCTGTGCTTTTCAGGGAGATTGCTCTATTCCTTAAGAAGGGTGGGATTCGTTGACTAATTAAGGAACGTTTATTCCTGATGGACATTGATTGTAGAAATGGGACCAGGCTCCAGCTTGGAAGTATGAAAAGATATACAGTAAATAATTGTGAATATCTTGTTCTTACACCTGACTCATGGTAGGGAGTAAACATATCCTGAGATATGGAACTCATTGCTTTGGATCCCCTTTCCATAGAAATGTTTTCTATTTCTATGTATTGTAATTTTAGTGAGTATCAGGGGATTTGAAGTTTTTGGACTTTTAAGTTTAAAGGCTCTGAGATTTCCAGTGATATTCATCACAATTTATACCATAGGTGTGGTCAATCCATACTTTTCACTGATGTTTCTTTATATTTTCTTTTTTGGTGTCACTTACAGGTAACCTATAGAAAGGGAAAGGGGAACTAAAGGCTTCTGAAAGGTGAAAAGATGTAAATGTTCCCTAATAAAATATATGACACTACCGATTTATTTTATTATTTACTTATTCATTTAAAGAACAAGGTTTTGCTTATTTTTTATTAATATGTATTATTAGGCATCATCTTCCCAGCCACTGGTCTATTCCTGCGTCCAGCCCCACTACATGTGGTTGCATACATGTGCCCACTTTCGGCTTCTTAAAATAATGGTTTCCCCTGACTCTAGCCAATGCTGATGTGCTCCAATCCTTTTTAAAACCCTTTTAATTCTGCATCCACACAGCAGGGGATAAAATTCTGGTCAGATTCTAATCAGAACCTGACCAATAGTTTGCGCTCGGTTTTCATTTTTTGCCCAGTATTTGTCTCTTTTTTTCTTCTCGGATTTCGAGCGCACCACTCAATAGAACAGTACTATAATCTGCATGTTTTTTTTTTTTTCAAAATGGGCAAATTTGAAATCTGAGCAAAAAAAAATCTGAGCTGCATAGACTCCAGGGATTTTCTATTGAGGTCTACGGGGATGTTTTTACAGTTGGATTTCTGCAAATTTTAAATACTGAATCCGCTTAAAGATCTGACTATAAACCAGTGCCGTGTAGACATAGCCTGAGGCTATGTTCACATGGCTTATTTCGGGGCGTATTTACGTCCGCAAATACGTCCCGAAATACGTTTCACAAAGTGTGGCATGTATTTCGCGTCATAAATACATTCCCCATTCTTTTCTATGGGGATTTATGTTGCAAAATACGCCTCAATAAGTGACAGGGGACTTAATTTTACGATCGTATTGACGGATGTATTCACGCCCGCAAATATGTCGCGAAACTACGCCTCTTGTAAATGACGAGCCGTTTTTTACATTGGATTCAATTCTTATCTAATTGCTCATTATTTGAATATTTTTTCAGGACGTATTTACGGATGTAATTACATCCGCAAATACGTCCTGAAATAAGCAGTGTGAACATAGCCTAACTGTGTTCTGGGTCTGAGCAATTTGGTTCACTTTGGTTTTGCAGTTTGCTCCTGCTTCTTCTGTTATTCAATCAGGCTTGTATATTTGACCACTTATACCAGTCTGCTGCTCTTCCTGTCATACCGCCCCAGGTGAAATGTGTTGCTGACCCAGTGGGGGTCACTTACCTCCTGTTGTTTTTTTTACATTGTTGAATAAAAAGGTAAGTTAAAATAAATAAATGAATGAAAGTAATAAGAATAACAATCTTCTCATTTCCCCATAGGTAATCTTTCTGTAAAATGTAATTGTCCAATTTGCAAACACCGACTTTACTTGTAGGAATAAACAACAGACTTTTGATAAACAATTAAGGCTTAGGATGTGTGCAGTAAATAATGGAGAAGTTCCTGGGATATATCTGATTATTTGAAGCACTGCGGCATCTTCTTACATCACTTCATTCACTATTTATGGTGTTACACCACTGGCTCTCCCCTGATGAATCATCCGGCTTTGATAATTGTACTCAACATTATTGTGTATCCATTTATTTACAGCGGTAATAAAAGAGGCAGCTCTCTGGCTTCAATCCAAATCAAATTAAAGGGATTACAGGATACTTGAAAGAAGAAGAAAGAAAGGAAAGGCATGGGTAGTCCAATGGGAACGATTTACTAGACACTGAGCCATGATCTAATGCAATCATTTGGGTGATCTTCACTTTCATAGGAGGCAGCCTTGTCATTACTTGAAAAACAGGGCAAAGCAATATATTAGTACTTGTCAGTGTAATTATTCTTTGTGACTGAAGAGAAATTACACATCGGTTTTCCCAGCAAGTGATCATGACACTTAGTTTCTCCCAAACATTCCTACATGTATATAGAGACACAAATCACAGCTAAGCCTTATAGGGGTTGTCTCACTACAAGGATTGCTTTTTATGTTAAAGATCTTGCAAAAACAAGTCACTTTGCAATATATGTCCATTAACAGTGTCCTATCTATTCCTAGATATCCCCTCTTGTATGGTCTGCATCAGCTCCTCAGGTTGCTATAGCTACAGACCTGTTTGATCTATCCTTATAGGCTTCCAGCACTGGTCGCTATAGCTACAGACCTGGCTTCTACAGCAACCTAGTGGAAGCCAGTAAACACACCCCTGAATTCAACGAGAAACCAAGAAAACAGGACTGAGGCACGATGAATCAGTGTAGTGAGACAACCCCTTTAAACTACCCCTGCAGTCTAGACCTTGGTATGGTAATACTAGCATTATAGGAAAGGTCACTTCCTAAATCAAAATCTATACACTGCTCTTCAGCTGTTATCATTCCCATCATCTGATTATCCACAATGTCTTCTGTCTCTGCCCACTTGAGTGTCTGCCCAGTATTATCTCCTGCTTTTGCACATAAGCTTCCCTAATTGCCGGCCACCTCTCTATGCTCTTAAAGGCTGTAGCAGTGGCCTGGATGGTGATGTCACTGCATCCTGTGTTCCTTATCTTAAAAGATGGAGCTTGTTTATGTTAGTTACTGACAAACTTTACCATTTAGAGCTCTGTAGCCTTGTGCACTACTGTTTACAAACCTCCTGCAGTAATGTTACTCTAAGAGTATGTTCACACAACGTTTTCAGATCCGTGTTAGATCCGAAAATCGCATCCCAAAACGCCACGTCGATCAGATCCTAAACGTATCCAACACGTATCCAACACGCAGGTTCGTGTTTGGATGCGTGTTGGATGCAGCAGAATCGCACCCTACCATTTTAGATAGGGCTCATGCTGCGTCTTTTGGACCAAGAATTGACATGTCAATTCTTGGAACGGATCCAAAGGATGGATCCGAAAGAAGCAATGAGACACACATTGTTGATCACTCATCCGTACGCCGATGCGTGTTTCATATTAAAAGCAATATAAAATTACATTGCTATTTGTTAGCTGCGTGTTTAGATCCCTTTGGGGTTCGACAGACAGATCCAATTACGCAGCTGAAAGCGTATGTTACACGCCGTGTGAACATACCCTAACAAGCTCAGCTAGGAATAGCAGAGCTGTATATGCTGATCACTGCTGTAGGCCCACCCACAGCCTAACCAGGGAGTGGGAGCCTGAAGCTGCCTGTTCACAGAGGCACAGGCAGCTTCAGACTTGCACTACCTGATCAGGCTGTGGGTGGTTTTATAGCAGTGATTAACATATTTAACTCCTCTGGAACTAGCTGAGCCATTACACTGACATAAATACAGAAGATTTAATCTTCAGTAAACAAAGCTACAGACCTCCAAGGAGTGAATACAAGTGCTTTTCACTAATTAATTAGAGATAATGACTGTTCTATCTATCAGGAAGGGAGAGCAGGATGGTAACTAGGGAAACCTGTGTGAACTTAGAACAGATAAAATTTCTCCTGAACAAGAAAATATCAAAATACCAATGTATTTAGAAAAAGTCTTCAACTACCATTCCCTACATGTTGAAAGCTAATCTTTGTAGTGAGAAAACTTCCTTAAGATTCAGCTTGTCTTGGACTTTACCTACATATTACTCCTCTAGATCAAATGCAATGGATGACACTTTATTTTTCACCTATCTCTGTAAGGCTGTGTTCACAAGGCTTATTCAAGCCATATTTGCGGGACAGATCCCACCCGCAATACGGCTTGAATAAGGCGGGGCGGGGCTGGGGCGCGGCAGGGGAGCTGCTCGCCGGCCCTATAGACAATGCATTATTTACGGCGCATACGCGCCGTAAATAATGTGCATGTCACTTTCTCCCCCCGGGGCGGATTCGCCGAGCGGGGAGGAGCGACGGAATCCATAGTTCTCTATGAGAACTGTGGATTACCGTAATGACAGGGACGGATTGGAGCCGTACTGAAGCGCAAATCGGGCGCGCATTTTGGCTCCAATCCGCGGCCAAATAAGCCGTGTGAACGGGGCCTAAGAGAAAAAAGATGACATAACCAACAAACAACAATTTTTTTTTCTTCCACAAACCGAGAGGTGGACAGTCTTATTTGCTGGTGATTGTTCTGGAATGAAAATGTGAGCTGTAAACAAGAAACAAGACATGAAATTAAGAAATCAAAATCTCCAAACGTATAGATGTATAGATAAAGGCTCGTCATGGCCATTCAGCAGCACTGAGAGGGCTTAGAAATCAAGCATAACTAATCCACAATTCCTTTGGATTTAAGGGAGAATTCTGACAAGTTTTCTTTGGTCAATACCTTTCTGTTAGAACAGAAGTAACCGTTAACAATAGGCAGATCATAGAGTGTCCTGCTGCTGGGATCACAACTGATTAGCTGTATTTTTTAGGGGTCCTATTTAATTCTTCAGCAGTGCCACCACAGGATAACTGAAGAATTACATGATGTCCAATGAATCAAATGTGCTGACTTTTTAACAGTTGGCAATTATGGGTCCTCTGGGGAGAACACTTAGGGTGACATGTATGAATGGGGCTGCACCAGAATTCTGGCCTAAAAAAGCTGTAGTAGATCAGTTCTATGGATGTATGAACAGGCGCACTCCAAATTTGGTGCGATAAGAGCCTCGCTATCGCGCCAAAACTACTTTTTAGCGCACCAAAGTTTTGGGGCGTTCAGTGGGCGTGTTCCACCACATTAGAAGAAGTAGACACATTTATGATTCTTTGACACCAAAACTTTGGCACAGAACAGTTAGAACAGCCAGACCAGGGTATAGGTGGTGCCTGAGCCTAAGTTGTCGTATTGGTACTACAATGCGCCTGTATGTATGACCTGCAGAAGAACAGGTTCATACATTTTTGCACAGTCTATACTGCCTTAAAGCAATTTAGAACTGGTCTCTCAGCACCAGAATTCATACATGTCACCCTCAATGTAGCTTCTCTCTCCTTCAGTTAATTGATAGCAGTAACAAATGAGCATGCCTTTTCTTAATGGATTTGTCCAGATATATTAAAACATGGCTACCCCTGTGGATTTTATATGATGACACAGGTTCAGTTCAGTTCACTTCAGTAGAGCCGAGTTTCAATAACAAATTCAACTGATGAACAGGGCACTTTTATTATTGAAGTAAGCTGCCATGTTTTTCTTATCCTGGATCACACCATCACCTTAGAATGCTATAATAGGATATTTGAAAATCTGTTCCTCTGAGCTTTCTTCTACTATCCTTACCATACTCTGAAATATATTAATTCGAATTCTCTAGCAACTAGCTGACTTCCTGTTTGGGTGACCACAATTTAAATATATGTAGTCACAGGGCGGTTTGCTATAAAATAGACTGCCGCTCCATGTTATACTGCCTCATTTTGATCTCTTCTAGCCATGCACAAAAAATATAAAACAATAACATCAGCTCCAAATTCATGATTCAGGAGCTGACTTGTGTCCATAGTTGCCAAGGCCTCTGTCAGCCTACATGCTGCTCCATGTGGCTGTGTGTCTTCTGCTGCCCCATGGTATACACACTGATATAAACCCTCCCCTTTGGTAGCACTCCGGGATCTACTTTAATAGACACTCTACACATGCTCATTGCTTGGTCTTAGATGTTGTTATTAGTACTTGCTACAAATCTATTTTCTTCTGTGTCTTTTGGTTTTGATCCAAAATGTCCTCTTGACCTTTCTTACCTGCTGCCGGCCCTCGCTGCTGCTTTGACCTCAACTTGATTGAACTCCACTTGTTTGACACTTCACTTGACCAACTATGCTTATATCCTGCTCTGTCAGTATTGCTGCTAAGGTAGACTGCCCTTTAGGCTGTAACCAGGGAGTTTTCTACATTGGAATCACCTTAAACTCCTTGTGGGAGTGTAAGGTGAAGACCAGCTGACATTACTACTCAGTTCAGTCATATGCCCACCTTCAGGTAGACGTTGTGACATCTTGGATGAAACCTAAGAAGTCAATGCGAAGTTCAGTAACAAGTCAATTAAAAGCTATGACATTGTACATTACTTGGAGGCATTGACTGGCAAAACGAGAGAAGCTTTAAATTAAGGTCCTACAGTTTTAGGTTGGCTTCGCATTGAAAAAAAAATCTCTAGAAATTCTTGTAGTGAATTTAGGTGGAAGTTACATTCACTCCCACTCACAATGATCTCATATGTTGCCAAGCGACAACATATTTGTCAATGAATGAGTCACTAATAATGAGGGAAAAAAACTCAAAAAGCAAAGATCGCTGAAATATGTTATAGAAGTTAAAACTTAGGATCCTCCTTCACAAGTATTGAAAATAATTATATATCACAGTCTTCATATAACAACAATTCTAGAATTTATGCCAGTGCCAACATAGGTGAACACTCATTGATTACTGGCTCATGAGCATGGCTGGATCATGGTTCTTTCCACTGGTCACATATTGTTAGTGCCTATGTTTGAAATGGATCCAGCACTGGAAAACCAGAAAAAGGCTTGGGAAATGGTTCATAAAACATGGATTGTCGGTTTTGGGATGGGGATTGCCAGAACATAATTGAAAAATTTTTTAAAAGGCCGGACCGCCGTAACAACTTGTTTCCCGGCCTCCCCCGCCTTTTCCTCCGCCCCCTCCCGTTAAATTTACCTTTTCCTATGGTCCCTACTCCTGGAATTTCCCTTTTGGGGCCTAACGAACCGACTTTAACCTAACTACCCCTTTTTGTTAGGTTCATATATTAAGGCGCACCGGATTATAAGGCGCGGATTTACAATGAGCCCTGCTAAGTCGTTAGGTTTATAAGGCGCTCCATATTTCTGTGCCGTATTGCTGCCGCGGATTGCGGCCGCAATACGGTTGGATTTACAATGGTCCTGCCACTTATTGTGCTGTATTTCACATCGGAATCAACCCATGTAAAGAATGGAGATTGTAATTCCGTCGCGAAATACGTGCCACACTTAGCGACACTTATTTGTAACTAATTTCGGAACATATTTACGATCGGAAATTAGTTACAAATCAGTTGCAAAGAAGTGTCACTAAATTAGCTGTAAATACGTTCTGAACAAAGCCTAAAAACCCAAGTGAAGAATTGATTCATATATAAGGCGCATCGGATTATAAGGCGCACTTTTGATTTCTGAGAAAATCATAGGCTTTTATGTGCGCCTTATAGTCCGAAAAATACGGTAATTTCAAAAATGACTGGAAAACCCACCTCTTCAGGATACCCAACAATCTACATCAACCCTGCTGCCCCTACACCACCCCACAAACATTTCTTACCCTCACCTTCTGGCTCACTCCTCCTCCCTTGTAGATTGTAAGTCTTCATGGGCAAGGTCCTCTCTCCCTCTGTACCAGTTGTTAGTCACTTACTGTGCGACATGTATGAATGGGGCTGCACCAGAATTCTAGCCTCAAAAAGCTGTATTAGACCAGTTCTATAGTTGTATGAACAGGCACACTCCAAACTTTGGCGCAATAAGTGCCTCAGTACGACACCAAAGACACTTTGTAGCGCGCCAAAGTTTTGGGGCATTGGGGGGGGGTCACCCACATTATAAAAGTGAACATTTATGTTTTTTGACACCAATAAAAACAGTTAAAACAGTCAGACCAGGTTATAGGTGGTCCAAAGCTGAGTTGTATATTGGTTACTGCGCCTGTAGTATGACCTGCGAAGAACGGGTTCTACGTACATTCGGGCACAGTCTTATTTTTAACCCCTTCCCGACATAGGGCGTATGATGCCTAGCGGGAAGTATTCCCCGCAAAGGGACTTTTCCCATACCCCCTGGCGATCGCCCGGGGTTGGGGCGAGCAGCGCGATGCCCATGGGAACCACGGTAAATTTCCCGCTGGCCGCATCCCGTATCCCCCCCGGGCCGGAGTGGGCCCGGGCCCCGCGGGTGTTTCCCGCTTCATTACCGCACCCTGTATGGCTGCGAAAATAAACCCGCTGGGGGAGGGGAGTTTCCTCCTACCTGCTCCCGTCGGCTGCCGCACTGTGTGCGGACCATCCCTTTGATGATCCCGGGAAGGGAACGGCCTTCCGGGGTCTCTGTAATGTCACCATGCCCCATGCATTGTGGGCAGGTGACAGGCGTTGTCATGGGACCAGACACAGTACTAATACTGTGCCTGGTCTCCCTTCTAACAACAATCTAAAATGATTGCTGTTAGAAATAAAGGGAAAAAAAAGTGAAAAAAAGAAAAAAAAATGTCAAAAGTGAAACAAATGTAAATCAAAACACAAAAAAAAAAAAAAAAAACACTACACCGCCCTTTTCCCCTTTCGAACCCCAAATCGCCCAAAAAAATCAAAAAAAATAAAGTACCCATATTTGGTATCGCTTGGAAACGACCCACCCTTAAAAATTTGTAAAATTTTAATTAACCGTACGGTGAACGCCGTAAAAAAAAAAAAACAAAAAACATCACAAAATTTGCGATTTTTGTACATCTGCAGCACAAAAAAAGGAAAAAAAAGCGTTTTAAAAAAACTCATATAGTCCAAAGTTGTCCAATTAAAACTTCAGTTCACCCGCAAAAAAGTCATACACGTCCCCTGTAAAAGGGAAAAAAAAAAATTTATGCTCTCAGAAACAGGATGCATAAAATTATTTAACATAATAAAAACATTTTTTTTTTTTTTTTTTTTAAAGTGCTTCAAAATTTAAAAAAACTATATAATGGGGTATCCCCGTAATGTTTTCGGCCCAGGAGTAAAGAAACTGGTCATGGATACTGCACGGTGAGCGCTTTTTAAAAATAAAAAACACTATAGGATTGCGTATTTTCTTCACCCTGTTTAAAAAAAACAAAAAAAAAATTTTTAAAAAAAATTAACCAATAAAAAAAAAAAACTTTTCCCCGCAAAAAAAAAGGGCCCTACAAGCTCCTCACAGAAAAATAAAAAAGGTAGGCTCTCAGACTATGGCGATGCAAAAAGTTTTTTCCCTTTTTTGAATAAAAGTGTTTTTATTGTGAAAAAAGCAGTAAAACATAAAAAAAATACAAAGGGGGTATCCTGTAATGTACCACCTGTAGTAATACATAGTCGTTTACTGCACGTGACCCTGTTAAAAAATAAAATAAAAAACACTACCGGAATGTGTTTTTTTGTTAAAAATGCCTCACAAAAACCTTAATGGTACTATTAAAAACGTCAACTCTCCCCAAAAAAAAGAGAATTAGCTCCTTAAGCGAAAAAATTATGGCTTAAAAAAAAATAAAAAGCAAATTTTTTATCCTTTCTTTGTGTAAAATAATAAAAATTTAAAAATATTTAAAAACAATCAATCAATTGTTTAAAACCCCTGTAAAATTTCCTATTTGGAACCAAGTTAAAATTTAAAGCAAAAAAAATGGGAATTGTTTTCCCCTTTTTTATTTTCCAATGCAAAAAATTACTAAATGCGGTTTTGAATACTTTAAAGGGGGGTAGTTTCTTAGATGAGGTCATTTTTTTGGGGGTATTAAAATACAGGGCCAACAAAATCACGTTAGAACTGGATGGTTCTCTAAAAAATGTATATTGAAAATTTTGTTGAAAATGCTTGTTATAAAAACTAATTTTGAGTGGAATAACTATCTGTCTTACATCAGAAATTTTTTAAGTTTAAAAAATTTGGGAAAATTTTTTATTTTTTTCACGTTTTTTGATTTTTTCACAAAAAAACAAGCTTTTTTGACCCAAAAATTTTTTACTATCTTTAAACACAATTTTGTCAGAGAAAACAACTCTAACACATGGATAGGTTAAAAAGTCAAAAAGTTTTTTCTCACATAAAGTGACACAGAATTTAAAAATGGGGCTCTGTCAGAGAGGCCCAAAAATGGCTCCCGGGGTAAGGGGTTTTAAACAAATTTTAAAATGGTCATCAGCACCAGTTTTATACATCTCACCCTTGCTGTTACTATTGTACCTTGTTTGGTCTTATGTTATGTGTTTAAGCGCCCTGGAACCAATAGTACTTTAAAATAGATAATAATCATATAAGATGTAAATACTTGCAATGAAGCCCTATATCTAAAGATACAAGTAATAATAATCTAACCATTTTTTTAGCACCAACTATTTCCTGCACTTTACATGCAAGGGGGAATTCAGAAACCAAATTAAACAAGAGGTGCGGTCGCTCGGAATGCAAGAGCTTACAATCTATGTGGAAGTAAGAGTAGGAAAAAAGTGTAGGCTTTATACAGGAAGGCCTCCCTATTACAGAAAAAATAAAAATTTAGCAGGGTGTTCTCATGATAAGCATTAAGGGTATATATATGCCAGAATTGTCTAATCTTGGTTCAATTTAGCACAGTTTTCATTTTGCCCCCCTTTGTTTAAATTTTGAAGGGGGGAAACCCGAATTGATCTTGATCAGACTTTCATGCAAAGTCTAATTGATATGTAGTTTAGACTCTATGGTGGGAAAATAATTTTAAAAAATAGTTGCAGGTACATACAAAAAATTTTCTTTTGTACCCCATACAGGTTTTTGACTTAAAGGGTTTTTCCCTGTATTTGTCACTTTTCTAAATATTGTAATTAAAAAAAAATGTAGCCTGTGGAGGGAGCGTTGCTTGATGCCCTTAGTTTCCTGACTGATTACTTTTGCTGACCGGAGGATCTGGCCACTTGCCCTTGCTTGTTTCCTTCCCTTTTCTGATGGCAGGGCCATGAATGAACTTTGAAAGGGGGGGGGAAAAAAAAGCTTTTCTCGGATTTGCATACCTTGCTCTGTGCAGAGCCCGTGTTGATGTATAGATAATCTGTTGGTTTAAAGTAATATCTGAGTAAACATAGATGCTCCCGCTCAGCCCTCCCCTCCCCCCCTTCAGCAGTTTGCTGCCTGCTTGGATCTTATCTTTTCTCCTAAGCAGATAAGAGGGAGAAAACAAAACCTGTAGAGTTTGTGCACAATACAGTTATCCTCTGGGGTTTAGCCATACAACATTTGCTCAAATACAGAGACTGAATATCAGCCTCGGGAGTGTGCATGGGAGGTGGTGCGATGACATCATAGCGGAGGCACTTATTTTTTTAAACACAGAAGCACAACACCCCTTTTTTCAAGGCTCAAGAGTACAGTTCAGCCTGTTAGGTGAAGAAATCACTTTTTGGCAAAACCCCTTTAAAGAAGACCTGTGACCTCTCCTGACGTGTTAGTTTTAATAAATCCTTGTGTCCCCTATGAAATAACAATCCTGAGGCATCTTCTCTTAAAACTCTGCATTGTGCTGTTCCTCTATTATTCATTATAGAAATGATAACTGAATCTGTCAGATGGGTGTTACCTTCCAGTCTTCAAAGGGTTGTGTCCCTTTGTCTGCACTGTTCGGACAATGTCAGACAGTGCAGGGATGCCCCCCACCCCCCTCGCAAGTGGTAACACCCAGCTGAGAGGTGGGTAATGAATTTCTAGGGGGAATAATAGGAGGTCCAGACAACATAGAGATCTAAGCAAAGATGCTCCAGAATTGTTGTTTTATGGTGAACACAAGTATTTACGAAAACAGACGTACAAGGAGATGCAACAGGTTCTCTCTTAAAGGGGTTGTCTCACTACACTGATTCATCTTACCTCAGTTCTGTTTCCTTGGTTTCATTTCAGGGGCGTGTGTACTGGCTTCTTCTAGGCTGCAGTAAAATCCAGGTCTGTAGTTATAGCGACCAGTGCTGGCAGCCTATCATGAGAGATTGAACAGGTCTGCAGCTATAGTGACCTGAGGAGCTGATGCAGCCCATATAAGAGGGGATAGCTAGGAATAGGTAAGACACTGTTAATGGACACATATTGCAAAGTGACTTGTTTTTGCAAGATCTTTAACATAAAAGCAATCCTTGTAGTGAGACAACCCCTTTAATATTACTCCTCTTTACAGGTTAACCCTATTCTATTTTTCCTGAAATTTTAGCTACTAAATTGGACCTCTCTATGTTCCTCTTTGCAGCCCACCACTGCCTTAAAATGCAGTTGATTAGTTTTTTAAATATACTCTGTTGTATTCTAGCTTCTGGGCATGTGCAGTGAAGCTGGGTATATTTGCATTAGCTTCATTAGGATACTGCGTCTGCAGCAGAAATCCGGGATTTAGAATGAGACAGCGGTGATGCTTTTTGGGGTGTAAAAGCTACTGACAGCTTTATTTAACAAATTCAACACAAAATAAAAATGTTAGCTCACCAGTTGGCGGGTGCACTAGGTATTTTTCCTAGGTGCTCAGTCCAGTGTTCTAGGCAGGAGCTAACAAATAAAAGATTAAAAAGGAGCAGTCCTCTGGGGCTAAAAAGCAATCTTTATCTAAACTTTAGTCACAAACAGGCTGTGAGAGGTTTGTGTATTTCCAGCCCATGCAATGCTATTATTAAGTAAGCGCCTACTGTGCGCTTGTGCCGGCAGTTCAAATAAATAGCCTTTTAGCCCAAAAAAGAAAATAGATACAAGTGAACATATATGTAGGTAATGTTTTTTTACAAGTATATAGTTTGCTGAACAAGTTTTAGTTATATTTATTTTAGCATATATTGGGTGAGAACTTATTTTTACTGGTTTCCATAAGGGTGTCACCCATTGAAGTTCTAGTCTAGCAACTTATACAGTAATACTGTTGTATTTAGGATTCAGTTTGATGCAAAATTTTAACTTAAAGGGGTTGTCTCACCATGCTATTTTACAGGCCGTGAGTTGTTCTATAGCAGGGATTGGCACATCAGTTCTGCTATTCTAAGCTGAGCCTTTTCGAGAGACATTAGTGCTGGAGGTTCCTAAACAGCAGTGCACGCTCTGAAGCATTTAAGCTTATAAGTATGTAAACAAGCTCTATCTTTCAGATAAGAAACATCAGGGCATAAAGTCACCCTGACCACTGATTGCTGCAGCCTGTAAGAGCAGAGAGGTGGCTGGTAACTTAGGATGCTTGTGTACAAATGCATAAAATCTGCTCCTAACTCTGAAGACAAGCAAAATCAGAACAGCAATGGATTTGGTAATAGTCTTTATTTACCTTTGTCTACATGACTAAAGCTAATCAATGAAAGTGGAATACCCCTTTAATGTAAGTTATGCAATTCAGATCAGTCTGAATAAAATTTGTTAGAAAATTGCTCCAAATCTGACTCTAATCCTAATTGGAGTTAATGTTTTTACAGGTTAATTTACTGCTCTGTGGTACTCTTGGTTTGGCGGTCCAGTATCACTTCCAGTCCAGTGTCACTTCTGGTTACCATTGCATGATTATCCCTATGTTATGGTAGGCTAAAGAGAAGTTGGTTGGGATATCGGACTGCAAAGGATGCTACAACAGGAACACAACTGGAAAGGGAGGACCACAGAAGTTTAACTTATCCCATAAAACCTGTAAAAACTGGAGGGTAGGGTAGGGCAAGGATACAGTTATGCTGTGTTCACACGGCGTAATTGCGGGGCATACAGTATGCCCCGCAATTAGTCGAGCTGATCGGCGCATACTCCTGCGACGCAGGGGAGTGGGGGCATCCCGCCGGCCCCATAGACTGTCTTTTCACGCGGCAAGTAATTGACATGTCACTTTTCTCCCCGTGCATAGAATACGATCGTATTGTACAAGCGGGGAGGGGAGGGGGGTGAGGCGTAATCCATAGTTCTTTATAAGAACTATGGATTACCGTAATTTCGGCACGCATCTCGCCCATATTAGAGCGCAAATACGCGGCGAAATGAGCGCCAAAATTCCCCCGTGTGAACATACCCTTAGGGTTACAGAATACAATTAGGTTTAAACAGGCTCAGACTGGCCCACAGGGGAATAGGGCAAACCGCCGGTGGGCCATTGAGCATGGTAGACCTGGAGATGTTCTTTAACTGCATATACATCCTCGGAAAAGGCAAAAAGGATAGAAAGAGAGGCAAAAATCAAGAGGCAGAGTATAGGAGGCATCTACAGTCATTTACAGTAACTGTACGGTGGGCCCCTAAAATAAACTCCACCGGTGGGCCCATGGAAACTCAATTGCTGGGCCCCTAGAGTCAACTTCACCTGTGGGCTCTAGGCACACCAGTCCGACACTGGGTTTGAATGTTTTCCCTAATTTGGTTGCAACATTGTCGAACTGAGCAGAGAGCTATTTGAGCAACATTATACATAAGAATAATGGGGATATCACTGCATTACTAGGCAGATTTTCTACTTAGAAAACTAGGAAGGCTTGGTGATAGGCTTCCAGGGAGACCTAAAGGCAGCTCTCAGAGTTCCTAAAAACCACTGTAGCTTGTCAATGTCTCAAGCTGTATAGACATATCAGTTCCTCACATGTTTCAATACTGTGTCAGCACAAACTAAATTTTGTTCCAGAACATTCCATAACGATCTCAAAAACATGTGCAGCAATGAAAGTATCCGGAAATCCCACCAGATTTAATTTAGGCCATTGTGTGTGGCGCCTTTGTGTGAGGGCCTCATTGTTGATTTTACAGGCAGCTTTCAATCTATTAATGCTCTACTTCCACATTTGTGTGCGAACAGTGACAATTACATTCTTGCATTTCAGTTTTCTTATGGTAATAGCCCATCACTTTGAGGAGCAGGAAATGAAAAATATAAAAGAATGGTTCTCCTTCAATGACTTCCGACAAATAATGTTTTGGGAAAGAAGAAATAGGCTGTGGCACGCTTCGTATCCAGTTCCTCCGCTGTTCACATTTTATGCGAGAATGTGCTTTGATTTTTGTCGCTGGCAGCAAATTGTTCTATTCTCTATTAGACATGTAGCATTAAAATAACAGTTTTGCTATAAAATGATAGTGAGTGGACATAAACCTACTAATTCCGAGTCCCTCAGACACAGTCGCCAAGTCAAAGTGCACGTTCGAGCACAGTGCCATGGTCATTAGCAAACATTAGCTGGCCATTTGTATGGATGAAGCATTTTCGGGGGGTGTAATTGCCAGGCAGCAATGCTATAGAAATACAGTTCCTTGCACTTGTCAAGAGAATGGGATAGAGTTATAAAACAAATTAGAATCCCCATGTCTGCTTTCCATGGCATCATAGATGCTACGTGACACCAAATTGTGCCAAAGAGATAATCTCCTCCAGTAACAATGAGACTATAGACTTCTGAGGGTGCTGTGTTATGGGTTTATACAACTCTCAGCTTGTGCTGGGCCATCATATGGCCATGTGGAGGGTCCATAATACAGATGGTGACCTAGTAAAATGCCCTTTTAGTTGTAAGGACATTGCTTTGCTTTCTTCTAGGGAAGCATCTGCATTCATATTATTTACTTACATGGTATCAATGTATTCGGTGCTGTTATATTTCAATTCCTTATAGTTGCATACCATGATATGTCAAAGTCAACTTGTGTCTCATCTGTAAGTACTTTTAATGTGTAATGTCTGTATGTATACCCTCAAATTTGTAAAGTGCTGCGGAATATGTTGGCGCTATATAAATATTATTGTTATTATTAATAAAGAATTTTGGAAAAAACCCTCATGCTTGGAATTGCTTTAAAATAAAAAAGTAACTAGTACTTTTTAGCTGCTGCTGTTCCAGTGCCGCCAAAGCTCTGATGTCTCCCACCAGTTGTGCACAAACCTTAAGCCAATTACTGAAGAAATAGGCATAATATTAGTATTGAATAAGTTAAATAATAGATAAGAAATGTACACCCTACCTGTATCGTTGTTTTTAAATCTTTTTTTAATACATTACTAGTGGTATATAAGTACGGCTGTAGTGCTATCCCAGAACGCTTGAGAAAGGGGGTAGACCCCAAAATGTAGCAGGTGGAGAGGAGCAAAGGCACCATGGAGTTTACACGCTCGGAGTAAGAGCGTACTTCAGCCCCATTTTCATCTATATGGACTATAAGGTTGGACTTTTATATTGACCATAAATGATTATCTTTGTATATTTTGACGAGAAGTGTTTTCCACGCAATGAACATTTGCGTGAATTGATTAAAAAGATAAAAAATAGCACTAACTGTGTTAAGAGTTGTGGCAACTTTATATACAAAGAAGTTTATGAAAGGATAAGGAAATATCCTAATTGTTACCGTGTTGTGATAATCGGTGAATGTCCTACCTGAAATAGGAAAGTGAAATATTATAGAAGAGGTATTGCAAGGGACCACTGAGCCCAATGATTGTCTCATAATCACATGAGTGATGACCGGAATATAACTGATGAGATATCAAAGCTGTAGTAGCATAAAATAAGTTGCAGGTGGTAGGAGGTTGTACAAGAACCTCCGTAAGTCAAAAAATCTATTTTCGAATGGGCTAGAATCCTTATGTAAAGTAGAGTAAGCCCAACCATCCGTACTAATAACTTTTTCTGCCTTCAGGTATTAATCCTTCAAATACATGGCATTTAGAATTATTTTGTATGCTTTTATTTATTTGTGTTCTTCATGCTTTCATTTATTATTTTTTTTTAGTTTTACAAAGTAGTGTTGCAAAATTCTGGTTGAGAGAAGTTCATCCGAACTTGGCAATAAATTTTGTATTCAGGATGTCCTGATCGTGAAGCCCAACAAATATTTAGCATGCGTTTTTTGCCCTTTGAAAAGTCCTTGCAGCAGCCAAGTGTTTCTCTATTGCATGGGAACACTTCCAAAAATATGAGGAACTTTAGGGGAAACAACCCCAACTATAGCTAAAACTCCAATCCTAACCCTAACCATAAATTGGAGTTAGGGTTATGGTGGGATTAGATTTAGGGTAAGGGTTAGAGTAGTGGTAAGGTTAGGCTAACGGACTATTTTCCACGATTTTCCCTAACTCAACACTAACTCCAACCTCAACCCCATCTTATAGTCAGAGTTGGGGATGATGTCATAACAAATTTTTACCAAGATTCAAACTGAATCCACAAGATTCAGTTTAAACTTAAACAAAGCCTTAACCACAGCCAAGCACAACACTGCTGCACAAGAATGTTGGAATTAAACTTGAATTTTCTCTGAGCTATGCTTCCACCATGGATCATGGTCCCCTCACTGTAGCAGCATCTCAAAATGCTTAAACTTTTTCTGGACAATTATATTAAAAGAGTTTTCCCATAATGACAATGTATCAGCTGTTCACAGTGTAGATGCCAATGGGGGCATGTATGAAAACTGTTTAGGTCTAAGACTTTCTTCATTGCCCATGGCCACCAATCAGAGCTCCCTTTTCATTTCATATAGTGCTCTGAAAAAATGAGAGGGGAGCTCGGATTGGTTGCTATGGGAAACAAAAAAAAGTCTTAGACCTACACAGTTTTCATACACGTGGCCCTAAGTGTCTGACTAGCCGGGGGCCAATCAACTAGGACCTCTAATGATGATAATGACTGAGTCACACCCCCAGTGAGCAGACCCATGAAATCAGACAGACATTTGTCACCTGCTCTGTGAATACGTAATAAGTTGTCTTTATAGCAAAATCAATTTAGGGTGCAGGAAGAAGAAGAGTACCATTATATGCGTGGTCACACCATGCAACAGGTTGTTATAATGAGATAACCCTTTTAATCCACAGTCTAGTGATGAATGTTGTGCTGAATGTTGTTCTTGGCTTAAATTGGTTGTTTCACCAAGCTGTTTCACAGTTAGCTTCAGATTCCTGCTTCCTTACTCTTTTCGGTTAGGCTGTGGGTGTTCAATACCAGTGATTAGCATACCAGCTCTGTCATAGATGTAGGGGGATTCACTGGACCACCGCAAGTGATGGTATAAGCCACGCCAGGAAGCGGAGTCTAAGTAGCCCCCGGTATTCACCAAAGCCTGCCGCAAAGCGGGTTGGACTTGCTGCGGCAGGGAACTACCAGGTTGCTACCCCTGACATGACTTGCTTGCGGTGGCAGCTGGGGTGCAGCGTGGAACAGATTTTTAAGACAGGGATGTAGTTGGGGACAGCCGGTAAGGTCAGGGCCGGCGGCAGGAAATGAAAGCAGGAATAACTGGTACACAGGTAGAAAAGAACTCACTCCTGCACTCTCTGAAATGTACTATAGAACACCAATACTATGGCAGAGAGTGTAGGAGGAGTCTAGAAGATATATGTTCAGCGTCCGGCAGCAGAGCGGAGACAGGAAGCAGGAACGCAGCTGGGTAAGTATTCAGCTGGGCATAGTGAGGGAGAACGGGGTGGTGGTTGCGGCACGCTCCATAACAAGCTCTGTATTCCCAGCTCTTCTAATTGAATTTACATGACTGTATGAGATATAATCTATAGTGCATAAAACTACAGAGTAAACAATCAAAAGTAATGCTGTCATTGAACCTGGTGACATCACTCCCTGCTCTCTTTCTAATCAGGAAGAGAGAGACAGACGGTAACTAGAGAAACCTGTGTGCACTCAGAGCAGATAAAATCTCTCATCTCCTGACCAAGATAATATCAAGAGTCTTAATTTAATATTCCCTACATGTTGAAAGCTAATCTTTGTAGTGAGACAATCACTTTAAAGGAGTTCCCCCGTTTTAAACAAACATGACTTCAAAAACCAATTTCACATCTGTCCATGGCTTGCAGCTGATATTACAACTCAGCTCTGTTAGGGTATGTTCACACGGGGTAATTTCGACACGCATTTCGTCGTGTATTTGCGCTCTAATACGGACGAGATGCGTGCCAAAATTACGGTAATCCATAGTTCTCATAGAAAACTATGGATTACGCCTCCTTTCCGCGCTCGTACAAAACGATCGTCTTGTACGCACAAGGAGATAAGTGACATCTCAATTACTCGCGGCAAATACGCGCCGCGAGTAATGAATGTCAATGTAGCTGGCGGGTTACCGCTCCCTCCCCCCGCGCCACGGGAGTACATGCATATTAGCGCGAGCTCCCGAAACACACGATGTACTGCAGTGCATACTTTACGCACCATAGTACATCATGTGAACATAGCCTTAAAGTGAACGCACCTGAACTACAATATCATGCTCAATTTGTGGACAGATGTGGACAGAAAGTCGCCATGTTCATCTAATTTTAGACAATCCATTCAAGCTTATAAAATGGGATCCCAAAAAGAGTACCTGAAGTAAAAGCTCAGCATGTCTTCACAGGTAATAAAACAAGTGGTTGCCGAAGCAAGATAAACCCTCTCAAACATCCTCTAGGCATCTGTATGCAATCAATCACATGAAATCTGCTGCATTGGTACGTTTAATAACTTTTTATAGGATACGATGTTGCCAAGGACATCACCATTCCTTATTCTTTACTCTGCTTTTCATAAAATGTCACCGGTATACTATAGTTAAATAATACTGTCAGTATAAACCCTGTGTACAGTTACTCACATGCACTGCACCATAGCTAAGAACAATCCACACAAAAATATCAAAGTAGCAAATGTAATTTCTTTCAACATAATCTATTTACTACGGTTTGTGTCTCTAGGTACTGAATAGCAATGAAAAATGATAATATTACAGAAATGCAATACTAAGAACTGAAAACTGTAGCGGCAATATGTGTCAGCGTGATGAGTTATGCAACTGGTGGTGACAGATGGGTAACACACTATAGGAAATTATTTAAAGCCTCTGGGGATCTCCTCTGTAGTAGCTGCATACACATAGTGTGATTAATATTACATACTTTTGCAGAGTTTAGATTTTAGGGTTTTTTCAACCATCTCCAGCTGTGGCATTTTAGGTTGCCCAGCAACCACGTCTTCCTGTCTCAGTACATGTGGCTGTGTCTACTGAAGTGGTCACGGAGAGTTCTAGCTACTCTGTGGACCATCTATTTATGATACACAAAATTTATTTTTGGTGCTTTTACTGAAACAACAGAAAGCAAAAATAGACTGTAGTTTTAGGGTATGTTCACACGGCTTATTTTGATGTGGTTTTGGACGAGGTTTTCTGAGCATTTTCGCTCCCAAAACCTCGCCTGAAACACGCTTCTTCAGAAGAGGTTTTAGAGACGTTTCTTGGTGAGGTTTTCACCCATAGAAATTAATAGCCAGGACAAAAAACGCTATGAAAACAGCGCCGAAACCACACCACACTCTGTAATGCACCTGATATTTCCATGCGGGGGATTTAAAAACATAGCGAATGGGGCTGCGCTAAATCTTGGACTGAAAAGACTCCAGACTTCTGGCACAGCCCCATTTTTACATGTCGCCCAAGATTAGGGTCACTTTTCTGGTTTAATCTGACCCTATACAGAGAAAATGAAACCTTACTGTAAAGCATATGGATGACAGCATCAAGCTGTGGGTAGCTGCTCCACAGCGCACCTTGGAAAGCTGATGAAGGTCAAGGGTAAAATGAAAGGGTAAAGTTTACACAGCAAATACCAGTCGATTTAGCCGACCGGTATGTATCCTGTTTTGTGGCCGTCACTATAGGGCCGCGCAGGGGGTGGCTGTTCTCCACGATGAGTGGAAGAATGAGACGGAAGAATGTGCATGTTGAATGCATTTCAGGCAGCCCGCGGGCGGAAAAACTGCACAGGTTTTCCATAGTAGCCCGTTGTGCTCGTTTGCGGACGGTTTTTCAGACGATCTGCAAAACCGCAAACCATCTAAAAAAACGTCCGCAAACCTTTGCAGTGGGGACATGCCCTAATGGAAATCTTAGAGGAAAAAAACTGCTGTACTCTGCAAGAGAACAGTTGCTAATGGCAGGATTTATTTTCTAGCAGTTAATGACCCCAAACATAAGTAGTCTGCAAACATGAAAAATATAGGAATTGAGACCACTACCAATCAATACAATTAGGGGGGATGTGGTGGGAAGAAGCTGCATTATGCCCAATGTTCCTAGTATAGAAATGCAGGAAAAAGGGCCTTGAAGATCTTTGGGCCCACGAGAGGACATTTTTTCTGGGGGGTCCATCCTTTATCTATACTGGGCATGTGCATGAAGAGTTATTAGGATGTCTGGTGATTGGTTCTAAAGTATGGTTGTCTTCTGCTAATCCTTTGAAGGCCTGGATATACTAACATCTACCATATGTCTACTGTGCATTGACATTGTTTTTTCAAACGTCTTAACATTTTTTATGACATTAGGGACTTATAAATTTAGTAGCAATTTATCACATTTTCAAGAAAATTTGCACCACAGATTTTTTTAGGGACCTGCCAAGTTCAGACATAACCATAGATAACTGTATCTAAAAGACTGCATACCTTAAAGTACTCAAAAAAGCATTTAGGAGGTTTGGGCGCATGGCTGGGCATATAAAGGAGGGAGTGCTGTTTGGCTTTTGAATGCAGATTTTGGTGGGTGCTATGTCGCATTTAGAAAACCCCCAAAGTACCAAAGCAGATGAAACCTTCCAGAAGTCACGCCATCTTGAAATTAACACTCCCTTGGAAAATGAATCTAGGGGTGTATTGTCCATTTTGAGCCCACAGGTGTTTTACAGTTTTTATAGCATTGGAACATGAAAAAAACAGCAATTTCGCCATTGTTTTTTGGGCTGTGTTTTTGCAGCATTCCCCAATTGGCATAAATGACAGGATAACTTTACTATGCAGGTCTTTACAATTACAACAACAATTGGACAAAATATATCAATTCTGGTAGTGTTTTTTATATTTTTTAGAGTGCACACCGTGTAGTATAAATGACAGGTTAACTTTACTCAGCATGTCGATACATTTACAGTGATAACAAATTTACATTTGCACAATAAAACACTTTTATTTAAAAAAGAATCGCGAGAGTCATTGCTTTTTCATTTTTCTGTAGACAGAGCTGTGTAGAGGCTTTATTTAGTAGGACAAGTTAACATTCTCATTGGTATAATTTTGGGGGGCACGGGACTTTTGATAGCCTTTTCATGAATTTTTTGAGTAGGCGATAAAGAAAATATAGCAATCTTGGTAATGTTTTATGCTTACTTTTTTCAGCGTTCACCATGCAGTTTACATAACATATAAAGGCATTTAGACTTTCCCATGATGTTACTCACAGAAGCAGTGTGTTTCTGGTGTGCACTAATAATACATCCACAGGTGTGTCTCTAATTAACTCAGATCTTGCCAATAAACCTAACAAAAGCTTCCAAAGACATGACATCCTCAAATGTTTAAAGGCATAGTAATCCTAGTAAATGTAAACTTTTAAATTTGCAGAAAGTGATAAAAATGCCTTAAAGAAAACCTTTCACATAGATTATGCCCCCCTTGCTGAGGGCAGCACAAGCTAGTGGCAGACCTGCTGTTTCCAGCGCTGTGTCCCTTATTCTGTAAGATGCAGCAGTTTTCGTGTATTTAATGCTCAAATCTGCAGTTTTCAGCCAGAAGAGTCATTCGAAGAGTCATTCAAAGAGTCTGTTTTTTTCAAACCCCGCCCATCTGAGGCTAGCCACGCCGACCTCAACTGATAAACCTATTACTTTGAATAGGTAGAAACATGTAAATAACTGTCAGTGGGCGGGGCTAGCCTTTGGTGGGCGGCGCTAACACCTACTCATGAATAAGATTTGAGGGGTAAATGCTCTAAAATTACAGCATCTTACAGAATAAGGGACACAGCGCTGGAAACAGCAGGTCTGACACTAGCTTGTGCTGTCCTCAGCAAGGGAGGCATACTCTATGTGACAGGTTTCCTTTAAAAATTCTCTCTGTCATTATTCTTGCATTTGGCAAATATAAATAATTTTGGTTCCTAATTGACCTAAAACGGGGAAGGTTTGTTCTGATTTCATGTCAGATAGTGAGAAAAACATACAGATGTGTCTTTTTATATAGTGGATGTAAATTTCTGGTTTCAACTGTATTTTCAATCACTAAACCAAGAGCATGACTGAGCTTGGTAATGTCACAGACAACCCTTAAGTCTTTGTTAGAGACCATTGCCACCCCGTGATCGCGCAAGAGGGTGCCAATAGAGACAGATCAGGGAGTGTTGTCACCATTTTCAGAGGGAGTAGGCTCTTTATCTCTAACAAGTTTGCTTTAGATAGGCAATTGTTTTCACTCCTTAGAGCTTTTTAGCTTTGTTTACTCCAGATTAAATCTCCTGTGTTTATGCCACAGTAACACTCAGCTAGTTTTAGTGGAGCTAAATATGCTAATCACTGCTACAGAACCATCCACTGCCTGACCAGACAGTGTCAGTCTGAAGCTGCCTGTGACTCGTAACATGTACATCTACAGTTCAAAGAGGTTGAAGGATTTGCCCAGTGAATTAAAAGTATATTTTATGTCTGGAATTTAATGTAACACAACTTATTAATCTACTTTATATTTAATATCTACTTTTGTCAAGATGATTAAAATCAGGTGTGGAAATTATCTTTGTTCCACTCCTTATCCAATTAAGTGCCTGCTCCGAATTATATTATTATTATTGCTGCCGGCAGCCAGAGCTCGAGAAACATGACCAACACCTTCCGTTTAGGACATGAATCTGATTTAATCACAGTAAATTACATTCCAATAGAACTTTTTTAATCAAATGACTATTCTATCACTACATGATTGGTTAATTGGCGGTTGCTAAGAGACAAGTTATAATTTGCATGTACGTATGAAGCATTAGCTGATATGACACATTCCCAAACTCTCCTCTATCATCTGGGGGGAGGAGGTAGGCCTTGACTTTCTTGCTTCTAGCAGACACTGCATCTGTCTCAAGGAAAGCTGTGTGAGAGATATCTGATACTTTGATAAGGATGTATAGCAGTAAAAACAGTTTAACAAACTATCTTATGATCTTAATAAGAATGTAATGATGAAACAATTGATGTTTTTTCCTTAAACTTGAAACTTTCATATTTACAGTTGAAACCAGAATTTTTAATACATTATATAAAAGACACATATGCATGTTTTTCTTGCTATCTGACATGAAAACAGAACAGGTCATTTAGGATTACCAAAAATATTTAATTTGCCAAATGCCAGAAAATGAGAGAAGAGAGAGAACTTTAAGGCATTTTTATTGCTTTCTGCAAAGCCAAAAGTTTTCATACACTAGGATTACTATGCCTTTAAATAATTTGGGACAGCCCATATGATGAGGTCATGTCTATGGAAGCTTCTTTGCAACATTTGAGTTAGAGACACACCTGTTTTTTTTTATGGCACACCAGAAACACACTGCTTCTGTGTGTAACATCGTCTAAAGAAATCAGCCAAGATATCAGGGAGAGAATTGTGGACTGGCACAAGTCTGGTTCATCCTTGGGTGTAATTTCCAGATATCTGAATGTGCCTCGTTCATCTGTAAAAACAATTATACGCAAGTAAAAAACAAGATGGGAATGGCCAAACATCATACCGCTCATGAAGGAGACGGGTTCTGTGTCTCAGGGATGAACGTGCTTTGGTCCGACATGTGCATATCAACACAAGAACAAAAGCCAAAGACCTTGTGAAGATGCTGGCGGAAGCTGGTAAGATTGTGTCATTATCCACAGTGAAACAAATTCTGTATCAACATGGGCTGCAAGGCCACTCTGCCAGAAAGAAGACATTACCCCAAAAGAAGCATATAAAAGCCAGATTAATGTTTGCAAATGCACACAGTTACAAAGACCTACATTTTTGGAGACATTTCTTGTGGTTTACCGAAACTGGCCATAATGTCCATTGTTATATTTGGAGGAAAAAAGGAAAAAGCTTGAAAGCCTAAGAACACCATCCCAACTGTGAAACACGAGGTGGCAGCATCATGTTGCGAGGTAGATTTGCTGCAGGAGGGACTGGTACATTTAAAAAAATAGATGGCATCATGTGGAAAGAAGATTGTGTCAAAACTGAAGCAACATCTCAAGACATCAGCCAGGAAGTTAAAATTTGGCGGAAATTAGTCTTCAAAATGGACAGTAACTTGAAGCATACTGCCAAACTGGTTACAAAGTGGCTTAGGGATAACCAAGTCATTGTTTTGGAGTGGCCATCACAAAGCGCTGATCTCAATTCTATTGAAAATGTATGGGCAAAGCTGAAAAGGCAGGAGCATGCAAGGCGATCTCCAAACATGGCTCAGTTACACCATTTCTGTCAGGAGGAATGGGCCAAAATTCCTACCAACTATTGTGAGAAGTTTGTGAAAGGATATCCAACACGTTTGACCCACGTCATACAGTTTAAGGGCAATGCCACCAAATACTAATGAAATGTATGTAAACTTGACTTTGTAGAAAGTAGTAAAAATTCCTTAAACAATTCTCTCTCTCATTTTTCTGGCATTTAGCAAATATAAATAATTTTGGTTCCTAATTGACCTAAAACGAGTAAGATTTATTCTGATTTCATGTCCGATAGTGAGAAAAACACGCATATCTGTCTTTTATATAGTGTATGTAAACTTCTGGTTTCAACTGTATATATGAGAGCCATGCTTCTGTCATGGCAACTCCACTTCTGCACTTGTTGCAGTGCAGGAAGGGAGCTACTCCCACTCTATATCAGTAACAAACTACAAGGGGGCTGACTGCTTCATCTCAATAGCTAAGCCCTTCTCTGTCTTGGCTGATCCAGTAATGAATAAGGGGCTAGATAAGCTAATGGCAATGGTCAATCTCTCTTAAGCACATCACCAAACTGGAGGGGGATCCCTTCCTGTTTTGTGACCAAAGCTGAAGTGAATCTATGGGTACCGGAAGAGCAGGTTTGAAATAAAGGTGCTACTAATTTTGCTGGACAGTCCCTTGAAGAATTATGACCTTTGCTCATGACACTTTTTGGTATTTGTTGAGCTCTCAGTTTGCACTGGAAACAATTTTTTACTCCTTTCCTCTAAGTATGAACAAGCGTACCTTTAATTCACTCAGCTCTTTCCAGTTGCAATTTTCGCACCTTTTTTATATAAAAACTCTGTCACAAAATGCACATAAATAGACAAAATACATCACTTATACAATTTTCCTAATTTAGCACATGCTCTGCACAATTTAATGTTTAAAGATTTAGAAAATAAAATGTTTTTTTTTCACATTCAAAAAGGTTTATTGAAAATATATGTATAACAAGTTAAAAAGTTTTGTGCATCAATAAACTGATATTAATTAAAGACACATGAGCAATGTATCATCATTTTCAAATAATGTGAGGTACAAGATGAAAGGAGTAAATGTGTATGCTAATACAATAGATATATGAATGTAAAAAATGATCAAATATCATAGTATATTCTAATAAAGAATAGTTTAATAACCTAGGGACACCATAGGTACCTCCATAAGATAAGACCAAAGAAGGAAAAGAAAAGCAAGAGAAGTAAAAAAAAAATCACCATAGAAGAAGTCATGATGGGTCCACAGAACACAAGAATAAAATATCATGGTACCTGAAGGCGACTGCTCAAAGATATATAGAGTTCCAGACGGACCCACATCAATGCGAAGGGCAATCCCCAAACATTTGGAACTCAGTTTAAATAGTGCGATACAATGGGGAGGTCTTGAATGAAGACACATAGCACCAGGTCTTATTAAATCGATGTAATTAGGGGGGGGATTGGGTCACAAGCTCTTCCATTCTCTTAATGATCTCTTCATAAAACTTCTCTATAGTGGGGGGAGAAGAAGACTTCCATCTCCAAGGAATAACCATTTTTTGTAGCTTGGATCAAATGTTTTAAGGGGTTGTCTCACTACATTGATTCATCTGACCTCAGTCCTATTTTCTTAGTTTCACTTTGAATTCAGGGGCGTGTTTACCGTCTTCTACTAGGCTGCAGTAGAAGCCAGGTATGTAACTATAGCAACCAGTGCTGGCAGCTTATCATGAGAGACTGAACAGGTCTGTAGCTATAGTGACCTGAGGAGCTGATGCAACCCATGCAAGAGGGGATACCTAGGAATAGGTAGGACACTGTTAATGGACACATATTGTAAAGTGACTTGTTTTTTGCAAGATCTTTAACATAAAAAGCAATCCTTGTAGTGAGACAACCCCTTTAAGCAGTCCTTTTTTAAAATTTGATAATTTGCATATCAAACATAAAAAGCAGTAGGACGTCCGGAGAATTGGAAACAGAGACATTTGTGATTTCTTTAATCACTTTTAGAACTGAGGTCCAGAATCCTTTGATCAAAGGACACTCCCTCCAAATGTGTAGTATGGAACCCTCATGTCTACCAAATCTCCAGCAGTCACTCGACACAGATGGAAACCATTTATAGAGAACTGTTGGAACTCTGTACCATCTAGACAAGATCATGTAACATGTTTCCTGATGTCGAGAGGCCATCACTGCCCTGTGTGTCAACTGAAAGCAGTGCTCCCATGGAGGAGTGGTGAATTAATGACTCAGTTCAAGCTCCCGCTGTTTACAAAAGGATGGGAGATGCTTGGAATATGAAGATATTAATAGTTATATAGAACATAAAATGAGTGCCGAGTTACTGTCGTAGAAGACAGTAAAAGTTCAAATGCTGTGAGGGTTCTTTGGGAATCCAAAGAACATTTAATTTTGTTAATGAAATGAGATGATTGAATGTGTTGTACCAGCTATGGAAGTTTTCTCATCAAGAATAGCATCAGTTGGCTTCATGTTTCCATTAGACACATGGTAGACACGTAGGGGGGCAGTCTTTGTGCTACCTAAGAATAAATTAGATGGAAATCCCGTTGGGAAATCAGGGTTGTCGGTGACAAGTACAAAGGGTCCTTTACGCTCAATAAGACTAAGAATAAAGTGTAGCCAGTGTATCCTTAGTGCAAAATGAAGAGGGAAATTCTTTTTGGGAAGAGGGGGTCCAGGTCCAAGGGAGAGTAGCAAGGGCATATGGACACATTTCTGTTGCCAATCTAACCTATAATTTCTGGTTAGAATCTAATGCTAAAGACTAAAAACCTGTTCTGCCAACGCCCCTAGGTCTAGTGAGAGTGTCATAGGCAAACCATGGGCGCCATGTGGACCAGACAAAAATACTGAAGCATCGTCTTAATTTCTTCCAGAAAGAGGGTGGGATATAATGGTTATAGTCTGGAAAAGATATAGAAAGTTTGGCAGGATAAACATTTTGAGAATATATATACTACCAAACCAAGAGACCTCCTTTTTATTCCAGAGACCAAGATCTTTAATAGTGTGATTTAGCAATGGAAGAAAGTTGTCTGAAAAGAGCTTAGAGTGATCTGAGGAAATACGAATCTCTAAATATGAGATACTTTTACTGGGCCTTTCAAACGGAAAATTCTATTTCAACAATTGTTGGTCACTTAAAGGGAGATTTACATTGAGAGGTTCATATTTGAATAGTTTTATCTTGAAATTGGACCAAAGAAGGTAATGAAATATGTTGGTTCATATTGTAAACTAATAAATCATCTGCAAACGCAGAGCATTTATATTCCTGGTCCCGATGGTAATCCTTTTAATATCAGGATTTGATCATATTGAAGCCATTAGGTTTTCCATTATTAAAATATATAGAAATGCAGACAAAGGACACCTTGTCAAGTCCCATTTGAGATAGAAAAGGGGTCAGACAGGGATCCATTAATTTTAATGAACCCCTCAGGGACATTGGATGTATGGGTATGTTCTGATGCCGATAAGGGACTTTGTAGCAGGATCGTGCTGCGATAGCCTCTGGGTATTTATTGGCTAATTGCAGCTAACACCCGGCAGTTATAGCGCGGGATGGAGCCACCACCTTCCCGCGCTGTTTAACCCTTTAGACGCTGTGGCCAATATAGCCGCGGCATCTAAATGAATGAGAAACAGTGCCAAGTATTTGGTATCGCAGCGTCCGATAAGGTCCAATCTATTAAACTATAACATCACTTATCCTATACGTTGAACACTGTAGAAGAAAAAAAATTCCAAATGCCAAAATTGCAGTTTTATGGTCATTTCACATCCCATAAAAATTGGAATAAATGAAATAAAAAAAGTCACATGTATTACAAACTGGTAGCAATAAGAAGTACACTTCAGCCCACAAGTAATGCCGCCTCACTCAAGTCTGTAGGTGTTAGTACAAAAAAGTTATTGGCTGCAGAAAATGGCGCCGCATTGCAAATTTCAAGAATAGAGAATGTTTGGAATTTTTTTATGGTACGAAAACATAAAGGAAACACTACATGTTTGGTATTGATGGATGCGTATCAACCTGTAGAATACAGATAGCACAGTTTTATGGAAGATTGAATGCCATAAAAACAAAACTCCCACAAACATGGTGCAAGTATTTTTTTTTACATTTTGACCCACTTTTTTGCGGTTTCCCAGTAAATTCTATGGTAACAGGAAACATCTTGTCCCATAAAATAAAAGCCCTCATATGTCTATGTAGGAGAAAAAATAAAATAGTTATGGCTTTCAGAATGCGAGGAGGAAAAAAACTTAGAGCCATATTATTATGACCGTCCGTAAGTAAGGGGTTAAATACGAAACGAGGAAGTGTTGTAGAGGGCCATCATTTTGGATAAAAAGGAGGGAAAATTCCAATATGCTTAAATTTGATGCAGAGAAGGCCACGGAATCCTGTCGAAGGCCTCCTCTGCATTCTAAAATGTTTATTTTTGAAACTTTTGTTCAACTTTAGATGACTCTTGATTCCTGTAACACAAAAGCGGACTTATAAAGTACAGTACTGAAATGACACCATTATTGCACATTCAACTAGAAGCCAGTCACCTTACACAATACATCCAGCAAGTATAATGGAGGTTCAGCCGCTACTGGGATATATTTTATGTTCACAGCCCTGAAGAGATTAAATAAATCCCATTTATCTGGATGTAGTTGTAGATTTGCTTTTTATTTATCTGTTTTTAGTGAAAAAGAGAAATTGTTTTATTATGTTCTATCTGCACCTCTCACAATGTCTTCTTAAGTTTATGTTTTTTTGCTTGGAGTAGAAATGTTAATTCCACCCGGAGTCAGAAATTCAATTTATCGAGTTTTGTGTTGTTGCAAAAAAAATATGTTTAGAGGAGACATCGCTAAAAATATTACTTATTCTTTATGATTTTTTTTTTTCTTTTTTAGGTAATGCAATTGTCTAAGTACTTTTTCATTGCACATATGGGAAGAAAAGATGTTTTTGAACTGTGGAGAATAAATTGAAAACACTGCAAATTAATTTTTCGTTTGAGATTGGTAATGTATTTTTTTCATTCCAAAGATCCCAATGAGACTTTATAACATAGAGAAGTTTCAAATAAAAATGTGACATCTGTGAGCAGCAGGAAGAAATTTACATTGATGGAACAATAATTAGGAAACATATATTTGCTCTGAAAGTTGTTTGTAATTTTTTGTAATGGCCATTCTCTGAAGGTTTGGAAACCATCACATTTACTTGTAGGTGGTCAAAAAAAAATGAAGCAGAATCATTATGATCAGTACTTAGTGTCGGACTAGGATGCTTATGGCCCACAGGTGGAGTTGATTCTAGGGACCGCTCCCAAGGTAGGTGAGCAAAGAGACGCCGACAGCCGAGCTGAATAAGAGTAAACTCGTGGACGTTTCGGGGATAGCTCCTCCCCCTTCCTCAAGCACGTACATCACAGGTACGGGTTACATTTAAATACAATGAATTAAAAACCAATCAGCATTACATTAGAACAGGCAGCTATGGACTACAGAAACACCCGAAGATTCAAATTTTCATTTAACCCCTTCAGAGTCAATGACTCCAAAGTAACTATCCAGTATGTCTCACGTTTTAATAGCTTTGTAGTTATCTGGGTATGATCATTACACCTTACTTTTTCGAGGAAACACCACCGTAGCTCAGATAGACCATGGCCCGCAACTGCAAAATGTCGCGCGACCGATGTTTCCCCATTTTTTTTTTTTTACCCTCATTTATAAACGGTGAATTTTCATTAAGTTGTTGATACTGTTTTTTAAATAACCGAATCACAGACCGATGTTCATTTTGCCTTATCTTCACTGGTCTGGCTGTCTGACCTACATGAACCTGCCCACACGTGTGCGCTGGCCCTTTAAATTTAACACTGCCGGCGCGCGCGCGACCTAGGGAGCGGGGCCGCGCGCCGAGGGACAGAGACTGCAGCAGGAGCATGGCCCCACTCCCTCGAGAGTGCGTGTGCTGGCAGTGTTAAATTTAAAGGCCCAGCGCACCGGTAATTTTCCATTGCTGGTCGCTGCCCCTATTTAAGCCTGCCTCTTCCTGATACTCCCACCGGATCTTTAGTGCCTTACCGCCTACTGAGAATGCGTTCCATGAGATTTGTCCTGATTACCGTGTACTGTACCGTTAGCCTCCGTCCCTCGACCACGAACCTTTGCCGCCTGTCCTGCCTTTACCGCCTGTCCCTGACTACGAGCCTGCCTTACGATTCTGTACCACGATAAACCTCGGCTGCCACCGCAAGCAAGTCGCGTCAGGGGTAGCGACCTGGTAGACTCCCGCCGCAGCAAGTCCATCCCGCTTTGCGGCGGGCTCTGGTGAAAAACTGGGCCTACTTAGATTTCGCTCCCTGCCGCGGCTAACACTATCGCTTGCGGTGGTCCAGTGGATCCACTACTGCGGACCGTGATAATATGGGTATTGTGGAGGCATTTTGTTGTGCATTGTATGGTAGAATTACTTGGAAACCACAAAGGCTGTTTTGCCTATGGTCCTTCACGGGCCTTAATTCAACCATGTTGATGCTACTAAAATGAAGTACTGATTACATAGAGAGACGGCTGGATCTTTTTAGATTTCAATATAATTTTATGGAGATATGTTCACCACATATGAGATCATAGAGGTAGAAATACATATTTATGTTCCATTTCAGCCACCAAGTTATACAGGTTATTCTAATTGCCAAACCAAGTCTAATGAACACATTTTAATGACATTTGGTAAAAACATATCTTAGTCAGTAAGAGTCAGGAACCCCTTATAACATGTGCAAGAATTGCCTTTCATTTGTCGTTGAGCACATTGAAACCTAATTCTCCATAAAGCTAAATAGTAAGTATTTTTACGGAAATTTCATAAGCAATATTTTCAATATCTGGATAGTTTGCAGCTTAATTCAAGACACTTTTTTCTTCATGGTTCCACAAGAAAAAATCCGGTGAGGTCAAATGAGGTAACTAAGGTGGCTCAAATTTGTTACTAGCTATTCCATCTCCTTGCCAGTGACTGCTGACGTGTGTACGGCAAAAGCCAGGTTGAGTAATGCTTAAATTGGTTTTCCCACCACACGGTTTCAAAGAGCCACAGAAAACTTCAGATTCACAGTTCCTCACTCTTCCATGTTAGGCTGTAGATGGTTTTATAGCAGCGATTAGCATATCAGCTCCATATTCCCAGTTCTTCTAATTGCACTGACCTGACTGCAGGAGATGTAACCTATAGTGCAGAGGGCTACAGAGCTAAACGTAAGGGCCTGTCTACACAGCATGGGTTTTTGGACAGTCTTTCTGACGGTTTGCGGTTTTAGAAACTGTCAAGCAACCATCCCCATAGACTGAAATATAATATTCATTCAGCAGTCCCCACTGAACAGATTTTCTGCAGGACAGTTCCGAAAAACTTAGAACATGTTAATTAGTGTTGAGCGATTTTTATCGACAAAGTTGAAATCGGCAAGGTTTTTATAGTGATCGAAATTTTCAGATCATGCGAAAATTAAGGTTAAAATCTGTGCATCATCTATTAAGATCGCGCCATTTCCGCCGCTTCTTGTCATTTTGGCGGCCAGCAAATCAGATTACAGAATAGAGCAGGGTGCGATGTGTGTGCGACGTCATGACTGGGATGTGTATGGTTGCGATTGGCTGGAAAAATCACATAGAACAGCGTTTCCTGTTTCAGCCTCAGTGTCTCTCAGCGTCTCATAGGGATAGGACCTGCGCTCTGCCTGTGGCCAAACAGCTCAGCGAAATTAGTCTATTTCTGCACAGAGAAACTCTACTATTAGCTGTGATCCTTCCAATTTAGTTAGATTAGAGATTTGAAGATTTTATGTAGTTAGCTAGAGAATTTTAAAGCAGCATCTACCGCTGTAAAGTCACGGGAGGAGCGGGGGGGGGGGGGGGCCGTGGGGGAAACAAGACAAGCTCTATCTATAAAGAACACTGGATAATAGTTCACCAAGACTTAGTGTAGACATTGCACTGCAATATCTTTATTATTAACAGTTTGCTATTGAAATATTTCTGGATATTGGGCAGCCTGAACTTATATTGGATACACATCATTTCTAGTAACTGCAGGTCTCTTTGTTAGGTGCAAAACTCCACTTTTATTATCAGTATACATTTCAGATAGGTGTTCATTTTACCCATTCCACCTGTGTTGATATATCCACCTTGCAGTTGAATTACAATCCAGCAATCTTGTAGTCAGCACAGGTTGTTTGTTGCCAAAAATACCGTGTATCATACTAAAACATAACAGATACGTGTTTTTTGACTTTTGCGCACCCAGCTTTGTTCATTGACGCAGCATCCACGTAAATCTTAAAACAGCAATTCTATAGTCACACAGGTGAATTGAAAGGTGCAAAAAATACCGTGTATTATACGAAAACATAACAGATACGTGTTATTTGACTTTTGCGCACCCAGCTTTGATCATTGACGCAGCATCCACGTAAATCTTAAAACAGCAATTCTATAGTCACCACAGGTGAATTGAAAGGTGCAAAAAATACCGTGTATTATACGAAAACATAACAGATACGTGTTTTTTGACTTTGGCGCACTACAGCTTTGTTCATTGACGCAGCATCTACGTAAATCTTAAAACAGCAATTCTATATTCACCACAGGTGAATTGAAAGGTGCAAAAAATACCGTGTATTATACGAAAACATAACAGATACAGACATAACAGACTCCTTTTCCCGGCACTTTTTAATCTGGGGGTCAGACAGGTTTAATGGTCATACTGCGGTCCAGGACAGGTATAGTCAATGTCCAGTGAAACTAAAATGGTGGTTGAAAGACTCCTTTTTCCGGCACTTTTTAAATCTGGGGGTTATGCAGGTTTGGGGCTCATGCTGTGGCCCAGGACAGGTATAGTCAATGTCCAGTTCAACTAAAATGGTGGTTGAAAGACTCCTTTTTCCGGCACGTTTAAATCTGGGGGTCATGCAGGTTTGGGGCTCATGCTGCGTTCCAGGACAGGGATATTCAATGTCCAGTTCAAGTAACATGATGGTTCAAATCATACTGCCTTCTGGCACTTTTTAATTTGTGGGTGATGCAGGTTTAAGGGTCATGCTGTGGTACAAGACAGGGATAGTGAATGGTGTGTGTTTTTTTTCTGTGGCTTTTATAACCTAAGTGTGTTGCCTAAGATGTAGCACGTATCCATTTGACTGTTGTGGATGTTAATTCCAGCTTCTCCAGCCCTGTTTGGGTGTAAGAATGAAGGTGTTGTTGCTCTCCCATAGACTTTAATGGTCATCGCTCATAATCGACTGCTCACTATCGAAAAACCTTATCGATGGTGGCCGACTATCGCCCGATGTCGATAGCCAATCGCTCAACACTAATGTTAATTTTTCTGCTCGATTTCTGCACAGAAAGTTAACATTGAAGTCAATGGGAACTATGCAGAAAGTCAGTGAACTTTTTTTTGCAGATTTTGAGCAGATTCTGAGCGTTTTGTGCTTGTTAGACAATAAAATCCATATAAAAAAATAAAAATAATATATATTTATATATATATATATATATATTTATTATAATATTTTTTATTTTTTAAAAAAAAAGCCCAAAAAACCTTTTGTGCGGACGTTTATGCTGCAGTCAAAACATAAGCAATCAAAAATAATTTATGTCCTTTGTTTTTTAGTCACTCATCAAGTTACCATCTGTCCTGGAGAGTAACTAAAGAAACTTGTGAACACTCAGAGCAGATAAAATCTCTCGTCTCTTGACCAAGGTATTCAAAAGAGGAATGTATTTGGAAAAAGTCTTGAATTAACATTCCCTACATGTGAAAAGCTAGTCTTTGTAATCTTTAACAAACGTTTTATGAGGGGTTCCTGATTCTCATTCAGTAAGGTATGTTTTAACCAACTGTCATTAATATGTGTTAATTAGTCTTGGAGCTATAGCTGTTTTATTCCAGGTCTTGAGCAAGTGGAACACCAGTACATTTTAGCTTTGTTGAATGGTCTGCTGTGAAGGCATAGCTGGACTTTTATCCACTGGGGAGCAAAATTCAGTTTGGTCCCTCCGCATCGGAATCTTGCTGTACCCCCACCACGAAATAATATAATGCATCGAAGTTGTACAGCCATAGGAACACAGGCTGAGGTGAGTATAGTGGTTTTTTTGTTCTATTTTATGGTCTTTACTTCCACAGGTAAATCTGCCGTGCTAAATCCACACCATAGTGTTTGGATTTATTTCCATTTTTTTCTGCAGAGATAAAAAGCATTAAAAAAATAGAGTAAAAAAAAACCCAAAACACTATACTCACCTCCCCCTGGAATTCCCATGGTGACCTCTTTATTCCTAGTTTTTTTCGGTTAAAAACTAAGGTGGGCATTCAGAGGCATATCTTGAAGTTGCTGGCCCCAATGCAGAAAGTGAAATTGGGCCTGAAGTTACCACGTGTTATTTATATATAGTTACATAGTGACATAGTTTTTAAGGCCGAAAAAAGACAAGACGTCCATCCAGTTCGGCCTAGTTTGCTAAAGTGTTTTATCCGAGGAAAGGGAAAAAAAACCCAATAGGGGAAGCATAAAAATATGGTGTTTCCCATGTCAGGAGAGCTTTTGGGGGCCCCCCCCCCCGGGGTGCAGGGCCCTGTGACTGTACCTCTGCACCCCCTATAGCTACGCCCCTGTGGACATTCACTTCACTGGCAAGGAAATTTCATGATGTCTTGCATTGTGGACATTGGAGAAAAGATCCTTTAGATTGATTTGACTTTATTCCTTCCAATTCCACTTTTATTATTTGCTGAATGAAGTGATTGCTATAGTCTTTTAAATTTGCACCTAAAAACTGAAAGTGCTCTCATTTTGTAATATACAATGTGTGAAATCACCTTTTTATTAAAATAGCAAAAATGTATCAAAATTTATAGTCTGACTTTTCTGGCTTCGAAGGAACAAAACCGTGAAAAAAATATGGCACAATTATTATTTAAATAAGATGGAAAAATGAAATGTAATGCTACGTGTGGACCAAATCATTATTTATCATCCCTGGTTCATTCATTACACGGGGACCAGTTTCCCCTGCTTGTGGTGCATATGCTTTCAGGCCATGAATTGGTCTTAGACTGGGTTCACACATTCAGCTTTTTAGATGTACAGTATTGTTAATTCCAAAACCAAAGAATATTTTATGTCCATTCTTGGGTTTATCTTCAAAAACTGCATCTAAAAATCTGAAGGTATGAATGCAGCCTTAGATGGACTTCCATGTTTGCAGTCATTTAGTATAAGAAAAAGCAATCTATAATTAAGAAGGGCAATTAAATCAGCACAGACTGAAGGCAGAGCGTATTTATTGTGTGGCGGAGTCATTTAAATAATTGGGAACAGACTTGGTTGAACTTGTTGAGAGGTTAATGTTACCCCTTCACCTCCTGCATATATTCTATAGCTTCATGTGATAGGCGTTAAGCAGGGATTTAATCTTTTACAATGTTCTAATTGATATAATGGCACCCACACAGTAAATACACCATGTTACTTTACAATCTTAAATTAAACCACCTACAGAACTCATTAGAATGGAGAAACAACCTCAGACCATGCTAACTGGAGACACTAAATTAGTGTTATACCTAGTGAAACATCACACCACTGTGATTAATTCAATTTAGGACTGGAATACAAATACAGGGAACTGTTCTGTATCCTGTAGATAGATATATTATTTATGTTGATCAAACTAATCTTCCCATTGAGTTTTTCTATGTGGTTTAAAAAAATAAAAAAAAAAGTATTTTTTCCACAAGAACAGCACCACTCCTGTCTATGGGCTGTGTCTGGTATTGCAGCTCAGCCCTATTCAAGACATAAATAACTAATTCCTGGAAAAAAATACAGATTTTTTAACTTAGACAACCCCTTTAAGTACTAGGAAAAGGTAAAATATAAATGCCTGCCAGGAGCCAAAGGAAAAGAAAATGAGCAGTGACAGTGACAGAGTCCTACATGTGTTTTAATGTCATTTTTCATCAACGTTACACAAGAATTCAATTATTTTATACTGCCACAGAGCCGAGATGAAGAAAATACAAACTTAGCGAAGATCTGTAGGCATCACTTATGTTTAGCTTGGGGGTAAAATATGCAGCTTAACACAAAAGTAAATCCTAAAAATACAAAGAATATATGGATACGTTAGGCTATATTAACATACACTGTTTCCTGCATCAGTAATTTAACTCAGCGGTCAGATGTTACACTAAGGTGGATTTTTAAAAAATCACATTAACACGGGCAGCATTTTTTTATTAAATGATTTATTAAATTCTGACCCACTGCATCTTAAAACCACACTGCTTCCCTGCTACTTTGGGGCTTATTATAACATAGTGTTACCTATTATGATTTTGTTTTGTTATAATTTTCCCCTTGATTTTACTAAGACTTCCCTATTGATTTTAGTGGGAAAAGCTGCAGCCTAGAATGTCCCCATAGTAGTCAAACTAAAGAGGGTTAAAGGTGTTTTATGACATTTTTGAAAAAAAAAAATCCTACTGCCTGACACTGCCCTAAAATAAAAAAAAAATCCTGAAGGCCCATCCTCCATTTTTCAGGACATGTGTATGACCACCTTTTAGTACTTTTTGTAAGATAATGTTAAAGTTTTGCACATGTAAAGTGTAATAAAAAATCTGATAGTTGGTTCTAAAGTCAGCGACAAATGAGGTTGTGTTCTGCTAGACCAAAAACAAAAAATCATGTATCTAAAACTTAACCTTTAAAGGGGTTGTCTCGCTACAAGGATTTCTTTTTAAGTTAAAGATCTTACAAAAACAAGTCACTTTGTAATATGTGTCGATTAGCAGTGTTCTACCTATTCTGAGATATCCCCTCTTGTATTGGCTGCATCAGCTCCTCAGGTCGCTATAGCTACAGATCTGTTTCATCTCTCCTGATAGGCTGCTAGCACTGGTTGCTATAGCTACAGACCTGGCTTCTACTGCAGCCTAGCAGAAACCAGTAAACACGCCCCTGAATTCAAATGAAACCAAGAAAACAGTACTGAAGTAAGATGAATCAATGCAGTGAGACAACCCCTTTAATCATACTTATAAAAAGGAGGAAAATATAGAATAGAAAAACAGACACCAAAAAAACACAAAGCAAAGCAATAGCCCCAAGTAAAGACCTAAATGCCCTATAAGGGACAAAGAGTGTCTTCTGCTAGACCTTTGGGATCTTGAGATATTAGGGATACATTATTATGTCAGAGTTTGGGCCCGCTAGAGGATCCACTGGTACTCTGCTGGACCAGTCGGACGCTGGGTAGTCAGTTCTCAAGCTGACACCATTTCAGCACCACTAGAACTCTGGTATCCCCAGCCAATACCTTAGCAACAACATCACGTTCACTGCTCAAAAGACCATGAGTCAATTTCAACATTCAGCAGTCACTGCTCTCATGTACAGCATATAACCTTTTCTACCAATGACTGATTCACGGTCATGTCAGCAAAGAGCATAATGTCATTGCTAAGGGACCATTGGGAGACACTGGATCTCCAGTGGCACTGGAACAGTATTAGCGCTAGAGGTAAGTACCAATTATTTTTTTATTTTCAATCAGTCCCAGGCAGAAGGGTTTTTTCTGAAAATCCCTCCAGAAAAGAAAATGTGTGAGGTACACTAGTGTCTCTGGAACAATAGACAACTTCCAGGGTGGTCTGTCTCCAGAAGAACTGGCTGTTATGATAAAGTTATCTAATATCTGTCATCAAATAATTTCAAGATGTCTGTCCTGAATTTGTCTCTCCTACTTCATATTTTCAAACCAAAAACTTACTGGATAAACAGACTTTTACATACTCTGATTACTTTCAGACTTTCCTACAATTGGCGACATCTGGTTGGACTCTTAGGGCCACATGTATGAAAACTGTCTAGGTCTAAAATTCACTTTGTTGCCCATAGGAACCAACCAGTGCGCCCCTTTCATTTTTACAGAGCACCATATGAAATGAAAGGGGCTCTGTGATTGGCTTCTATGGGCAACAAAGTGAATTTTAGACCGAGACAGTTTTCATACATGTGAAAAAATTTGAAAAGTGTTTTACGCTCAAGAAGTATAGACCAAGAATCTAGGCCCACTTACAGCACACACCTGGGATATCTCCTTTTACTTCTATGACCATCTACATATCCACATACAGCTATATCTGATGTTTTCTTTTTTTACTGAAGCCTCTATGAAAAGTAGAAAAAAGTTATTGGGGCACATTTATCAAGGTAGTTGCGACAGAATTCTGGTACCACATTAACTATGTGTTTTATATAGTTTGCAGGCACTCCTGAGCCTCGTCAGACTAAATGGAAACATGGCTTCAATAAAGGGGCACCACTTTCTGGGGAAACTGGGCATGGCTTCACATGTGCCAAAAAATGCTTCAAAATTTGGGCGCATGTTAGGGGCATAAAGTAAGCCAACTTAAAAATTATGTAAAGTTAGACTAGACAGTTTTAACCTGCACCAGATTTATAAACACTATGATAAGTGTGTCACATTGTAAGACTGCCTCATCTGACTTAGAACTAAGAGTTAGACACTACTGATAAACCTCCCCCATTATCCTAACTTACTTCATATTCTACATTAATGTCCATATTCTTTTACTAATTTTACTTAGTGACATATTCCACAGTACTATCTAAAGATTGCCCTCAATCCACTATTAGGGATCAAAATAGGGGGCAGAGGGGGTAGGGAAACCATGCTTAAAAACTTCATATAGCTGTAGTCCTTGGTCAGAATTTAAGTCAGTGCCACAACACAACAGTGCCAATCTATGAGTCCCATAGAATATCATTACATACCCTATGTATTTAATAGCAGTAGCTAGGCCATTCAGGAAAATTGTCATTTTGATATACATTATATTACCACCTCTATTTGGACATGTCGATTTTAAAGTTTTTTTTCTTTTTGTTATAAAGAAGACCTGAAACCTGTGTACTTTAAGAACACCCAACTGGTTTAATTGGGAACTGTTTAATTAATTCATCCTGTGCAGTCCTGGACTGGGACACAGGGAAGTAAGGTAATTGTAGCATGGGCTCCAAGAATCAGCTCAAGATGTGGGTCCCAAGAATCAAATTCACTGATGGGTCCCGAGTCCAACGCTGACCCTGGGGTGGAGATATAAAGGTACACATGACTATCACTCTTTTGTGAGTCAATTTGTTGGCTAAACAGATAATATTAGTCAACTTAGAAGAAGCTGATAAGGAATATAAGGGGGGACATGAATGAACCAGGCTGCTCCAGTTTTCTGGATCATTGTCTGAAATATGTATGAAAGGTTGTGCGACAAAAATGGGCGCAAGTCCGACAGCCTCGACAGTATTGTCTCCACCAAATCTTAGGGGGCTTATCGTGCCACATTAATAAGATTAGACACATTTATAAATGTGCATCGACAGAATGTGTTACATGAATAGTGCACGTACCCATGCCATTTTGAAAGTGGCGAGGCTGAGACAAATTTCGATACAGAAACTTTTTGAGATACTTTTTTGTCTTACAACGGGAAACATTTATAAAGTGCTTTGAGACACTTTCATACATATTGACGAATACTACACTAACCTAATAAGGTGTGCCACTGTCTAGTCTGAGACAGTTTTCATATACATGCCTTAAAGGGGTTGTCTCAGTACATTGATTCTTCTTACCTCAGTCCTGTTTTCCTGGTTTCCTTTTTGAATTCAGGGACGTGCTTACTGGCTACTACTGGCCTGCGGTGATGAGTTGCTGAGAACATCAGGTCTGTAGCTATAGCGACCAGCACTGGAAGTCTATCAGGAGAGATCAAACAGGTCTGTAGCTATAGTGACCCGAGGAGCTGATGCAGCCCATACAAGAGGAGATACCTAGGAATAGGTAGGACATTGTTAATGGACATATACAGTATTACAAAGTGACTTGTTTTTGCAAGATCTTTAACATAAAAAGCAATCCTTGTAGTGAGACAAACCCTTTAATGTCTATATTTAATACTATATACATTGAGGAACACGTTCATAATTTTTATTCTAGTCCATGGAATGATATCTGCGAAATCTCCTGTGGTTTATTTATTTACATTATGGTGACGTTATAGCAAACACAGTTATAGATCCTATTTTGTCCTTGACAGAGAGAAAATTGTGGACAAACCCTCTCGTTTGTATTTGTTTAGCCTTACTGTGATGTTTCATTAAATAGCATTATGTTGGTCAGAGGAAAGTAAATACTGTCTTCCAGGTATAGATCAATACAGTTAGTACATCTGATTGTATCACAGTTTCATAAGCATAAGTGAAGATGTAATTAAAAAAAATCATTTGTGGTGACTTGGATAGAATACTAGTACAACTTATCTCCTTATTGACTAGGGAGTTGCTAAAGGTGGTCATAAACATTAAAGAAATGCAGTCCAAACCCCCCTATTTCAGCAGGCCCAGCCGACAATGTCATGTGTATGAAGGTTCCTGTCCCTTACAGTAGACTTTTGGGGGAACGAAGAATCATGTTGGATTTTAACATGCCTGATACTTTGTTCTTATAGGACATAAGTTGCCAGAAAGCAACTTATTCTTCTCTCTTTATTGAGAACGTAATAGAGAGAAGTAAATAATCTGGTGCAAGACATCTCCGGAAGTAACTTAGTAGCTGGTAACAACAAAGAATTAGGCATCTTGAGAGCCAACAAGATCATCTTCACCTTCAACATTTTGAGACCCAGTATATACACATGTTAAGTTTCCATGTTAATGAGGGGGAAGAGGGCTTGGGAGGAATAGCATGTAGGGAAAGGTAAATGAAGACTATTGCAAAATACATTGCTCTTTTGATTTTGCTTTGGTCATGAGAAAAGAAGATTTTATCTCCTCTTGGAGCAACCAAGTTTCTCTGGTTAACAACCAACTCCCCTCACCCTGCACTCTTTTATTTCACATTGCGCCAAGTTGCCATTGGTCAGTTAGTTAGACTATTGTGAATCACTCCCTACAGAGTCTTAGCTCTAAGAACGGTCTTTGTTTACCTAACTAAATGACGAGCTTATACTCTTTAGAGCTCTGTAGCCTTGTGTACTACAATTTATAAAGCTCCTGCAGTGATGTCACTATAACCGAAATAGCTAGAAACAGCAGAGCTGTTATGTCAATCACTGATATAGGCCCGCCCACAGCCTGACCAGGAAGTGTGAGTCTAAAACTGCATTTGGCTCTGTGAAACTGGATGGTGAGAAAACCCCTTTAAGCCAACAACTATATAAGATGTATGTCAATCTTTAGTCCACCTTTCCCACCAAAGCCCTCATGATCTAATAGCAATACATTGTCCTTATGCTTACCACAAAAAACACATACATAAAACACAATTTACAAGATAACACAATAATGGCACCACAGTAACAATGCAACTGCTTTAATCTCTTATATCTGGCACCAAAATGTTAAAAGTTTGGATATGTGTGAATTTAAGAACAGATCTGTTTGGTTTTCTTCACTATAATGTCTACATTACATATTGAAATTAATATAAGCAAAGAGTCTGAAATAACAAAAATACCCAGCATAAAAACATGTGTTTACAGATCTAAGGCCTGGAATAATAAATTATTACAATATTTTTCTGATCATACTCCATCTACACTGGATTAGTCATGGAGGGTCCTCCCCACTTAATCCCAATCCCCCTATGAGCTTCTTTCTAGACCAGAGAATATCAGCTATTTAGTGGTACAGAAAAAATTAGAACTAAGGGATAGAAATCATTCCTCACCTCATTCTGACCACAAACTCTGGCTTTAGGGCTGGGATATGAGGGGCTTAGGTTCCTCTTATTTTGCTCTTTAGGTAAATAACCTTAAATGATCAAAAAGAGGTCATAGAAAAATTTAACATTTTGTATTAGTGTTAACTTCTTTTGTCAATGGAATTTGGGATCTCTGTTCTATGAGAAAAATGCATTGACATGCTAATAGAAGAAATAAATTGATACGACCAAGGACTCATTCTTTCAGAGCACCACTGGGGGTCACAGCTCATATGGTTAGTGGTAGCTCCAGGTCAATGAATTTAAAGAGAGGTCTACAGTACCTCCCCTCCAATCGATGACATTTGTTAGGAACCACCTGATATTAACCTCCTAATCTAGCTGACTGATGTTGTCCTCCAATTTAACTCTTAAATTCTTTAAAACTCTATCAGTTGATGGTAGTATCAGAGAATTGTTGACAGTTACTAGGTACTAAATACCCTATGTACAATTTTCCATTCTGTCCTTCATACCATGTAATTTCTAACCTGAGATACAATTGAAACCAGAAGTTTACAATCACTATATATATAAAGACACATGTGCATGTTTTTCTCACTATCTGACATGAAATCAGAATAAACCTTATCTGTTTTAGGTCAATTAGGATTAACAAAATTAGTTATATTTGTCAAATGTCAGAATAATGAGAGGGATATAAGTTTTTGAGGCATTTTTATTACTTTCTGCAAAGTCAAAAGTTTACATACAATTCATTAGTATTTGGTAGCATTGCCCTTAAACTGTATGACTTGGGTCAAATGTTTTGGATCTCCTTCCACAAGCTTCTCAGAATAGTTGGTAGGAATTTTGGCCACTTCCTCCTGACAGAACTGGTGTAACTGAGCCATGTTTGTAGGTCGCGTTGCTCGCATCGGCCTTTTCAGCTTTGCCCATAAATTTTCAAAAGGATTGAGATCAGGGCTCTGTGATGGCCACTCCAAAACATTGACATGGTTATCCTTAAGCCACTTTGTAACCAGTTTGATCATTTGGAAGAACCATTTCCGACCAAGCTTTAACTTCCTGGCTGATGTCTTGAGATGTTGCTTCAGTATTGCCACATAATCTTCTGTCCACATGATACCATCTATTTTGTGAAGTGCACCAGTCCCTACTGCAGCAAAACAGCCCTACAACATGATGCTGCCACCCCCGTTTTCACAGTTGGGATGGTGTTCTTAGGCTTCCAAGCTTCTCCCTTTTTTCCTCCAAACGTAACGATAGTCACTATGGCCAAACAGTTCAATTTTAGCTTCGTCAGACCACAGGACATAGCTCCAAAAATGTAGGTCTTTGTTCCTGTGTGCATTTGCAAACATTAATCTGGCTTTTATATGTTTCTTTCGGAATAATGGCTTCTTCCTGGCAGAATAGCCTTTCAGCCCATGTTGATACAGTACTCGTTTCACTGTGGATAATGACACAATCTTACCAACTTCTGCCAGCATCTTCACAAGGTATTTTGATTTTGTTCTTGGGCTGATATGCACATGTTGGACCAAAGCACGTTCATCTCTGAGACACAGAACTCGTCTTCTTCCTGATTGGTATGATAGCTGGACATTCTCATCTTGTTTGTACTTGCGTATAATTGTTTGTACATATGAATGAGGCACTTTCAGGTATCTGGAAATTGCACCCAAGGATGATTCTGACTTGTGCAAGTCCACAATTCTCTTCCTGCTTTCTTGGTTGATTTCTTTAAACTTTCCCAAGATGTTACACACAGAAGCAGTGTGTTTATGGTGTGCATTAAAAACACATCTAAAGGTGTGTCTCTAATTAACTCAGATGTTGCCAATAAATCTATCAGAAGCTTCCAAAGACATGACATCATCATATGGGCTGTCCCAAATAGTTTAAAGGCATAGTAATCCTAGTGTATGTAAACTTTTGACTTTGCAGAAAGTAATAAAAATGCCTTAAACATTCTCCCTTTCATTAGTCTGGCATTTGGCAAGAGCGCCACACTCTACATAGGGCCCGGTGGCGGCCGGCGAGTGGCGGTGGTGCTGGGAGAGGGCCCGTGTTCCCAACACCGCTGCACTGCACCTCCGTATATAGAAAAATTATTGTGCCCGGCCCGGCTGTCCAGTAGGGGCGGAGCGGAGCGTGGCGTTGCTGGGAGGGGGCCCGTGCTCCCGGCTCAGCTGTGCTCCAGTCAAAAATCTTCTATTTACATGATCCCTGCGCGCTGTAGCTGGAGCCGGGCCCTCCTCCTCTGTCTGTGGGCGGGATGCGAATAATTTGAATCTGTGAAGCCCGGCCCATTGGGGGGCGCAGCTTCACGAATCCAAATTGTTCCGCATCCCGCCGCCGGGCACACAGCGGCGACAGAGAGAGGAGGTCCCGACTCCGGATCATGTAAGTAAAAGATTTATGACTAGAGCGCAGCTGAGCCAGGAGCCAGGACCTCCTCTCAGCAGCGTTCCAGCAATAACTGTGGGTGGCCCCCCTTCTGCCCCAGGCTGTATGAGGGAAGGAGGGAGGAGAACGCTGCCCGCCCAGCTACTTACCTAGCTGCCCGCCCGGCTACCCACCTAGCTGCCCGCCCGGCTACCTACCTAGCTGCCCGGCTACCTACCTAGCTGCCCGCCCGACTGGCTACCTACCTAGCTGCCCGGCCGACTGGCTACCTACCTAGCTGCCCACCCGGCTACCTACCTAGATGCCTGCTCGCCCGGCTACCTACCTAGCTGCCCGCCAATCCGGCTACTTACCTAGCTGCCTGCCCGCCTGGCTACCTACGTAGCTGCTCGCCCGACTGGCTACCTACCGAGCTACCCGTCCGGGGGCAGGGCGAGGTGATTGTTGGGGGCAGGGCAGTGGGCATGCTTGGGCAGGGAGGTCGGGTTGCTGGGGGTAGGGTTTGAGGGGAGGAGGGGGGGCCCAGAAGCTTCAGCTGTATGGGACCCAAAAATTTCTGTTGACGGCCCTGGGTGTGAACCCAATCTAACATCCCTACTGCAAACTAGGGAATGTGGCTGGGACCAAAAGGTGGTGTGAACACTGATCTTAAAGGGAATCTAGTAGGATAATGTTGTACCGTGTTAGCCATAGAGAGCAGTAGAAGAGCAAAGACTTCAGGTGATACCTTTTAGAGGCTGAATATATTTGATGGTAAGCTTTCAAGAGTGCTAGCTCTCTTCTGACATGATGTTACACAAGAAACGTAAAAATTCACACTTTTATACACATGAGACAGGGCTCTTCAAAGGATCTTAAAATCTTTAAAAATAACAAAATGCAAAGTTATTTACAAAATTATACTTCAGTTCAAGAAATAAACAATCTGTAAACATGTGAGGTGAGACAAGAGGATCATTAATCAGGTGGTGATTTGTGGCCCCCACATGGTGTGACATGAAGCTATCGTGGATATTGAGCCCATATTGAAAATTTTGAAAAGTTTGCATTTCCTTTTCTACATCTCAGTGACTTAAAATGTCATTATAAAAACACAACCGCAAATCTTCAATTAAGTGGAGAAATGTGCGGGAGGTCTGGCCTGCTGTTAGTAATAGAGAATCGGTGCGAGTTCATGCGCTGACCTAGTCTCTGCCCTGTTTCCCCCACATAGAGGCCTGTGGTGGGACACCGCACACACATAATCAGATATACCAGATTGGATGTCCTGCAGGAAAATCTACCCATGATTCTGTGTACCTGCTGTGACTGTGGGACAGATACACTGTCAGTGGTGTGGATGTGTCTGCAGTTATTGCACCTTTTTTGCAGGCAGGGTATTTCTATTACGACTTTCAGGGCACTCCAGACAATAATTTGTTGCAGGTTAGGTGGTTGCTGAAAGACAGTAGAGGGAGGACTAGAACATTTTTTTTAAAAGGGTTGTTTCGCTACAGGGATTGCTTTTTATGTTAAAGATCTTGCAAAAACAAGCAACTTTGCAATATGTGCCCATTACCAGTGTCCTACCTATTCCTATATATTCCCTCTTGAATGGGCTGCATCAGCTCCTCAGGTCACTATAGCTACAGACCTGTTCAATCTCTCCTGATAGGCTGCCAGCACTGGTTGTTATAGCTACAGACCTGATGTCCTTAGGTCAGTAGTAGCCAGTAAACACGCCCCTGAGTTAAAAAATGAAACTGAGAAAATAGGACCTAGGTAAGATGAATTAATGTAATGAGACAACCGCTTTAAGTCAGTTGTAACACAGGTCGGAGTTCCCTTTCAATCCTTTGTAGAATCCCCAGCTGTGGGTAATAGGTGACAACTAAGGGCACTCAGGCTTTATTCTGGGTCTCTGATTGTGGGCAGATTGTCCCTTTTGATGGCTGCTGTTTATTTGGATCCAGGAGGTGCTTGTCCAGGTCTGTTTTGTCATTGCAAATAGGATTGTAGTGTATAGCCTGGCTGTATATAATAGATTAATATATATAATATAATAGCTTTTGTGTATTTGGGATGAAAGCTGACATTTGTCAGGTAGGCAGTTTTATCTGTTGGTTTGTGGTATATTGATATGAGTAGTCAGATGTCTTAAATTTGTATTGTGGTATCCAGAAAGTATATTTCATGATCTGAATAGCTAAGTTTAAGGTTGATGTTGGGGTTAAAGTTATTAAAGCCACTATGGAATTTAAGTGAAGCCTCCTCAACTGCAGTCCAGATGACCAGGATATCATCAATATAACAAAGGTAAATGATAGGTTTGGTGGTGCAGGTGGATAGAAATGCTTCCTCCAGTTCTGCCATAAAGAGATTTGCATACTATAGTGCACATCTTGATCCCATTCAGGTTCCCATTAACTGAGGATATAGGTCCTTTCCAAAAGCAAAATAATTGTGGATAAGAATGAGTTGTATGAGCTGTGTGAATTGTTTTGTTGAGATACAAAAATAAGGAGAAGGCAGCACTTCAAAAAAAGAAAATTTATTTACCCAACAGCAGCAACGTTTTGTTGGGAGGTTTTGTTTTTCCAGGTGCACCTGACATGCTGCAACTCCGTCCTTGTGGGGAATGTTGGTATACAAGGATTCCACATCCATGGTGGCCAGAATGGTGCCAACAGGTAGTAGGCCTAGGACATTCAGTTTGTTTAAAAGGTCAGTGGTGTCTTTGATGTATCTAGGAGCTTCGAACCAGGGGTTTCAGAAGATGTTTCATGTGACTGTTGTGTCCTGTGATTGTATGCACCTGTCACATGAATGATGATTATTCAGTGATACATCAGGGATGAATGGAACGGCCACCGGGGCAGAACGAAAGCATGAAGGAGGTGAGTATTAGTCTTTTCTTCTATTTATTATGCCCCGGTGGACAAACAATCTTTTTAAACTCCTGGAACACCCCTTTAATGTCGGCTCTACTATAGTGAATAAGAGTCAAGTAAACCTAGTTCTAACTTTCCAAGTCATTTCAGTAGATAGGTCATACAATAACAGTTAACAAGTGTTAACAAAGGAACAATTGTTTTTTCGAGGATGTTTGTTTTTTTTTCCTTTTTCAGTTTGATGTGATAACTATAAGTTTTAATGTAATTACAATTGTAAGGATAAAAATATATCTTCCATACAGTATGTTCCCTGTACAGATTACAGGAAAATGACTATTATCTTAATGGAAGAGCTAAGTGCTTTAGGTGCTTCACAAAACATTTCACCATAGAGACTGCCTGCTATTATTGCTTACGAAAGTTGTTCAACAATAATTGCTATCCTTATGGCTCATGATTGCAATGTTTTAGCTCACAATGAAAGCTATGCTGTAGGTTGTCAGAAACAAAGAAGCTATTTATTATAGTATATGCAAAAGAAACACCACTGAGCCGGAAGAGTTTACTGAAGTGTCAGGCTCTAATTGCAATAAATATATCAGATTTATAACATGGCCATAGATTAACCATAATTGCAACGTCATAGCAATAATACTACAATATCTACTACAAAAATCTTAGCAATATATTTACTGCATAATTATATCCTGCAAGTTGCACAGGGCCCAGTAGGAAACCAGGCCCACTAACAACCTATAAGTCTAGGGCCACACAGCACAGGACAAAAACTCAGAGAAAACCAAATTCTAAGACTGTTCAAAAAACGCCAAAAAAGGTAGTTTTTTCTGCGGTTTTAGTGTATGAGCCTCTTGCCCTCCAATGGATCATTGCAGAGCAACCCCCCCCCCCCCCCCCTTATTTATTTATTTTTTGTACTCTTTAGTGACTCATTACACTTAATGTATTAATCCCTTAAAGGGGTGTTCTCATTATGCTAAGTCTTCTAATCACAGTCAGCTTCTGGCTTCCACTCACTATTCAGGCTCTGGGATTCTACAGCAGTTATTGGCATATCAGCTCTGCTATATCTAGCTGTTGCTGTTAGAAGGGCTTTGGTGATGGATGAGTTTAAACAGCAGGGCAGAAATCTATGGAGATCTAAAGGGTTAAAGTTTGTTAATCAGAAACATAAACAAGTTCCTGTGCTGATGATAAGACACAGCACATACTGATACCGCCATCCAGCCTGGGCTTTAAAGGCTATAAGAGCACAGGTAGGTGGTAAGTAAGCTTTGGAAGCTTGTCTACACAAACAGGAAATAAGAACTGCTCTGAAGGGAAGCAATATCAGAACAGCAATGTATTTGGTAATAGTCCTTATATACCTTTGTCTATGTGTTTAAAGCTAATCAATGAAATGGGAAAACTCCTTTAAATACAAGTTATTAGACAGTAGGAAGCTGCTTTTAAGGTGTTAATGGGCCCCTATAGTGACTGGGCTCTTGTGCAGCTGCACAGGTCAGACATAGGTTATATGCACCTTTAGCTCATAAATATAGATATATGGGCTTACTATTGAGAGATTTTATAGTCTCATGAAATTCTCATTTAGAAAGCAAGGGCCCACATACTGTTTAAGAACAGGGCCGTTAAGTGCCTACAGTATCTCTCAAAAGTGAGTACAACCCTCACATTTTTTTAAATCTTGTATAATATATTTTCATGGGACAACACTGAAGATATGACACTTTGCTACAATGTAAAGTAGTCAGTGTACAGTTTGTATAACAGTGTAGATTTGGTGTGCCCTCAAAATAACCCAACACACAGTCATCAATGTCTAAACCACTGGCAACAAAAATGAGTATACCCCTAAGTGAAAATGGGCAAATTGTGCCCAAAGTGTCAATATTTTATGTGGCCACCATTATTTTCCAGCACTGCCTTAACTCTCTTGGGCTTAGAGTTCACTAGAGCTTCACAGGTTGCAGCCACTGGAATCCTCTTCCACTGCTCCGTGATGACATCACGGAGCTGATGGATGTTAGAGACCTTGTGCTTCTCCACCTTCCATTTGAGAATGCTCCACAGTTGCTCAATAGGGATTAGGTCTGGAAAAATGAATGACAAGTTCAGCACCTTTACCCTCATTTTCTTTAGCAAGGCCGTGGTCATCTTGGAAGTGTGTTTGGGGTTGTGGCTTAGTTTCTGAAGGGAGGGGATCATGCTGTGCTTCAGTATGTTACAGTACATGTTGGCATTCATGGCTCCCTCAATGAACTGTAGCTCCCCACAGTCTGCAGCACTAATGCAGCCCCAAACCATGAGGAGTCATGTAACTTGTTACTGTTGCAAGGTCTCAGGTGTGAATGGGGAGCATATGTGTTAAATTTGGTGTTATCGCTCTCACACTGGTCACTGGAAGTTCAATATGGCATCTCATGGCAAAGAACTGTCTGAGGATCTGAAAAAAAGAATTACTACTCTACATAAAGATGGCCTGGGCTATAAGATGCAAACATCCTGAAACTGAGCTTCAGCACAGTGGACAAGATTATACAGTGGTTTAACAAGATAGGTCCCATTCGAACAGGCCTTGCCATGGTGGACCAAATAAGTTGAGGGCATGTGCTCAGTGTCATATCCAGAGAGGTTGAAGGGATCATACACCACGCACTGCATCAAATTGGTCAGAATGATGATGCACAAGAAAGCCTGCAAACAGTTTGCTGAAGACAAGGAGACTAAGGATATGGGTTACTGGAACCATGTGCTGTGGTCTGATGAGACCAAGATAAACTTATTGATATCAAGTGTGTAGTAGCAACCAGGTGAGAGCACATGTTCAGCGTCATAAAGAGACAAAGACAAAGAGATTGTCTTTTCAAAATAGACATATGAGTGCTGACAGACTTGATGCAGATGTTAAAGTGGTGGGGGGGCAGCCTGTCAGTGCTCAGACTACATCACTGAATCAAATTGGTCTGCAGGGCTATGGTCCCAGAAGGAAGCCTTTTCTAAAGATGATGAACAAGAAAGCCCACAAACAGTTTGCTGAAGTCAGACAGACTAAGGATGTGGATTACTGGAACCGTGTCCTGTCTGATGAGACCAATATAAATTTATCTCGTTCAGATGGGGTCAAGTGTTTGTGGCGGCAACCAGGTGAAAAGTACAAAGACATGTGTGTCTTACCTACAGTCAAGCATGGTGGTGGTCATGGTTTTGAGTTGCATGAGTGCTGTCAGCTGTGGGGAGCTACAGTTCATTGATGGAACCATGAATGCCAACATGTACTGTGATATACTGAAGCAGAGCATGAGCCCTTCATTTCTGAAACTGGGCTGCATGGCAGTTTTCCAACATGGTAATGACCCCAAACACACTTCCAATACAACCACTGCCTTGCTAAAGAAAATGAGGGAAAAGGTGCTGGACTGGCCAAGCATGTCTCATGACCTAAAGCCTATTGAGCATCTGTGGCCCATAGGGTATTCTAAAAAAGGAATGGAATGGAGGAGCGCAAGGTCTCTAACATCCACCAGCTCCATGATATCATCATGGAGGAGTGGAAGAGGATTCCAGTGGCTGCACCCTGAGAAGCTCTAGTGAACTCCATGCCCAAGAGAGTTAAAGCAGTGCGTGGCCACTCAAAATACAATTTGGGCAGAATTTGTCCATTTTCACTTAGGGGAGCACTCAATTTTGTTGCCAGTGGTTTAGCCATTGGTGGCTGTGTGTTGAATTATTTTGAGGGAACATCAAATTTACACTGTTATACAAGCTGTACACTCACTATTTTACATTGACAACATGTCCCATGAAAAGATATAATACAATATTTACTCACTTTTGTGAGATATTGTAGCTTTTCTGGATGCTTGATAGGCTATCCAGTATCCATGAAAGCTAAGTGACAACCCCTTCCCTACAGAGGATATCCAGTTTTCTTAAAACTGGATGCTTGATGGGCTATCCAGCATCTGGGGAAGCTGGGGGACACCTCCTGCTCCACAGAGGACACCCAGTCTTCTGAAAACTGAGTGCCACCTGTGGGGGTTGGATGTCCAGCATCCAGTAAAGCTGAGTGATTTCCCACTCCCTACAGAGGGCATCCAGAAACTGGTTGTGACCTGTGGGGGATGGGGTGTCACCCAGCTTTACTGAATGCAGGATAGGCTATCCATTGTCCAGGAAAGCTAGGTGAAAGGGAGCAGGGGGGAGGAAATACTCACCTTTGCTCTTCTCCCTGGTGCTGGGCACATGTCAAATTGGCTGTGCATGCCCCACAGCTAGACTTTATAGTCTAGTTGTGGGGCATGCCCCCCGATTCTCTTAAAGAGCCTCTGGTAGTCTGCTACTCTCTCGGGGGGAGTGGCAGACCTCCCATAAGTGCGAGAGTCTCCTGCAAAATCCAAGAGAGTTGGTGAGTATGAAATGTTGGCCTTCTAAAAGATGTGTACAGTATATGCACCCAATACTTTTTCAGGGCTTCTTTTGCATGATTTAGTACATCAGTGGACACTCACAGGACCTTCTTCTCTGCTTCTCTTATCAGCTCCTCTTATCAGCTCCTAACACAAGCATCTCCAAGACTTCTCTGTGTGTTGCGTGTGTAGTGGACTCCAACTGTGGTCCACTCCTTGTGAATAACCTTTTGGGACTTTGTCTTCTCCATGATTGTGTAGCCTACTGAATCATACAGATGCACCATTTAAAGGCTTAGGATACCTTTGCGTGCGACTCCATGAGTGAAGAATATAGATTTTTTTTCTCACATTATTCTAATGGGCTGATATACTGAATTTTGGGTTTTCATTAGCTGTAAGCCATAATCATCCACATTCAAAAAAATAAATGCTTTACTTACATAAATTAACTTTTCCATGATATTCTAATTTTTTGAGATGCAATAGTAGTTTATGCCTAAATGGTAGAGATACATAACTATAACTATAGTCAAGAAAGAACTCCTCGCATATATATTACTTACATCCAGTGTAAGAAATATTTAATTAAAAACTGAGATAGTATAATATCATTGTAATGATGCAAATATAAGCAGGTCCAGTTGTGACCCCGCCACCATGAGGATGCCAATGGCCATGAGAGTTTGCCTGTAGCACACAACAAACCTGAACAACCATTGGTTGCGGCATGCAGCTGGACCCTTGTGTCTTTGCACCTTGAATATTTTTGTATTTTTTAGTATTTTTCCTTATTCTTTAAAAGCAAAGGCAACAACAAAACAAGTTGCCTATTTTGCAGACTATGATTAGCAAAAAATGTAAAGTACAGTTCCCTAAGATTTGAAATATTATAAAGAAATATAGAAAATATTAATTATGGTGGCCTGATAAAAATCCCTGTGCTGAGGCTTCAGGCTCATACATCTACGTGCATTGGGATCTGCCTCTGACATTTCAGAACATGCTTGCTGAAAAAGTCAATCCAGGCCTGCTATAGGGACTTATTATACAACCTCAGAAGTAAATTCTACCCTAAAGGTTAATTAACAGTGGAAGGAGGTTTTGTCCTATTCTAACCTTTAGCTGTACATGTGCGTAATCACACATATTAGTTATATCCATTATATTCTAAAGCTTTCAGACTGAATTTCCCAACATAATAAGTAATATAACTAGAAAAGGCACTGAACTGAGAACATGAACAGAAAACTAAAGATTTAGAGTAAAGCTCAAAGCACACAGGGACACCTATCTGCAGTGTTACGACAGGAGTAGTGGATCCTCTGGACCACTGCAAGCAGTGGTATAAGCCACACCAGGGAGTGGAATCTCAGTAGGTCCGGTGTTCACCAGAGCCCACAGGTTGGGCTTGCTGTGACGGTGATCCTACCAGGTTGCTACCCCTGGCGCAACTTGCTTGCAATGGTGGCTGAGGTGCAACGTGGTACAAAATCGTGACGCAAACTCGTGGTTAGGGACAAGCAGGAAGGTCAGGACAGGCGGCAAAGGTTCATGGTCGAGGGACAGTAGCAAGAGAGACTGGTACATGGATAATGCAGGAATCATACAGGAAAACCTTTCTCAATAGACATTAAAAGGAACTAAGGATCTGGCAAGGGAAGGAGGAAGAGGCAGAACTTAAATAGGATCAGCGCCAGGTGACAACAAATCACTGTTGCACTGGACCTTTAAATTTAACAGTACTTCTGCCCGTGCCCAAAGGGGCAGGAGCACATGGCACGGGTGATGGGAGAAGAGAGATGTGAGACAGATGCGGCGCTGCGAGTGTGCTTGCGGCCCAACATGCAGATTACGGCACCACTCACTGCCGCAGTATCAGGGAGACAGGTGTAGCCCAATCCAGAGCGTGGATTGCGGGTACACCTGTTACATGCAGGATTGTGTCCTGTGGCGTTATGTATGGCATAACCACCCCCCCCCCAAAAAAAAAAAAGTGCTGGAATACAGCGAATCCTTTTATGCTGGCCAGGAAGAAGGACAACTATTAGTCATGTACGCCACAAATTTGGCCTTTATGGAAGAGTGACAAGACAAAGCCCTCTTTGAAAATAAGCCATAAATAGTCATGTTTGCAGTTTGCAAAAAGCTACATAGAGGATACAGAAATGTGGAAGAAGGTTCTCTGGTCAGATGAGACATTATTGCAGAAAGTGGAGTTTTGTGGCTCACTGTGCTGTAACCGTGCTAAGAAAGGAGCTGTAGTTAACAGCTCTGTTCCTAGATAAGTCTCTGTAAGCACCGGTAAGCAGAGTAAGCTTCCGATCCCCAGTGCTTAACCCATTGTTTGCCGCATAATCAAAGGACATTCCCCGGCTCAATTGAGGAATCGGGGATCCTGGTGACCCAATGGAACCCGGGGAATACCTGGACATTCACATTTCACACACAATAACTTCTTAGATTAATTCTACAGGTTATTCGGGCGGTGTGGGGTACCTAATATGTTAGGTTTTTTCTTGTGTGTAATGTATTCACAATTATTTTATTAAATATTTATTTTATTTATTTTATTATTTTTTTACGCTTTTTATGTTTTTTGCTTTTTTTTTAAATCCAATGAAGGGAGAACTGTGTTACTTTTTTTTCTACACTTAGTAATGTATTAGCATATTCATATATGCTAATACACTGTAATCTGTGTCAGTCTGACACAGGAAATGTTTAGGCAGCACACAGTCCCGCCCTGATTACTGGCTTGTTACACAGACAGTCCTGGGGCTACTCTAGGTCCCCAGGGCTGACTGTGCAGCCGTTCCCCGGGCTCTGTCGGGTCACGAGGTGTCCTGATCACCCGACAGAGCAGGGAAACCCTTTGATTGTGCTGCGGTGACGAACTGCAGCAATCAAAGGGTTAAAGCGCCAGAGAGCGGAGCCTGCAGGAGCTGTGCTGGGAACAGGGCTGTGTAGTACAGCCCCGTTCCCTGCGCTGCGGCGCCCAGAGCTGCAAACTTCGATGTCTGCAGTGACGCCAAAAGACGTCGCTGCAGACGAACGACCTGCAATACCCAAAGTCAAAAGACGGTGGGCGGTCGTTGAGGAGTTAAGGTTTATAACTTAAATTTTTTTATTGCAAATGAATCTAATCATAATGTGTCTTTAATTATTACATTTTTCTTTTTTTTTTTATGTTTGTTAATAGAAAATTATGTGCACACAAAATTACTCTACAACCCATATTTCTGAAGATAAACAATTATTAGGGATGAGCGATTATAATCGACAAAGTTGAAATCGGCACGGTTTTTAGGTTGATCGGAAATTTTCGATCACGCGATATTTTAGGCGCATAATCTATTACTATCGCGCCATTTTCGGCGCTTCCTGTCATTTTGGCGGCCAGCAAATCAGCTTAGAGCATAGAGCAGGGTGAGCTGGGTGTGCGACTCATGACTGTGATGTGTATGGTTGTCATTGGCTGGAAAAATCACCATGACCTCGTTTTGCATAGAACAGCGTTTCCTGTTCATCATCAGTGTTTCAGTATCTCTCACTAGAGCAGGACGTATGCTAGATCTCTCTCAATACAGTTCAGCTCAGACACACAGTTCTCTTTATTAGTGTTGAGCGATTACGTTGACCATCGACATCGGTCGAAGGTCGATAGTCGACCATCATCGACAAGATAGTCGATAGTGAGTGGTCGATTATGAGCGATGACCATTAAAATCTATGGAGAGCAACAACACCATCACTCTTACATCCACACAGGGAGGGAGAAGCTGGAATTAACATCCACAACAGTCAAATTGATACGTGCTACATCTTAGTCAACACACTTAGGTTATAAAAGCCACAGGAAAAAAATCACACACCATTCACCTATCCCTGTCTTGTACCACAGCATGACCCTTAAACCTCCCTTTCCCCCCAAAAATTTTAAAAATTTCCCAGAAGGCAGTTTGATTTAAAACCATTTTTCTTATTTTGAACGGGACATTAAAATCCCTGTCCGGGAACCCCCAAAGCATGTGCCCCAAAAATGAGGGCCCCCCAGTTTTTAAAATTTCCCAAAAAAGGGAAAGTCTTTCAACCCCCTTTTTAGTTTCATGGACATTGACTAACCTTCCTGGGCCACACCCATGAGCCCAAACCGGGCATGCCCCCAGTTTTAAAAAGTCCCAAAAAAAAGGGAGTCTTTCAACCAAATTTTAGGGGGAATGGACTTTGGGACTATATCTGTCCTGTACCGCAGTTTTGCCTTTAAAAACCTTTTCTGACCCAAAAATTAAAAAAGGCCCCGGAAAAAAGGGTCTTTCCCAACCCCCCTTTTTAGTTAAAATGGACATTGACTATCCCTGCCCTGGCCCGCATTTTATGCCCATTAACCGGTTTTTAACCCCCAAAATTTTTAAAAAGTCGGGGGGAAAAGGGAGTTTTAAAACCCCCATTTGTTAAACTGGACATTAACTTTTTCTGCCCTGTACCGCAGAATGAAAATTTAAAATGTCTGACCCAAAAGTTTAAAAAAAGTGCCAGAAATAGAAGTCTTTCAAAAACCTTTTTTGTTTCACGGGGACTTTATACGGGTCCCCGGGTTTTTGGGTTTGCGCTTCCCCCTCCGTAAAAAGTGGGGGCCAAATTGAGATTCACTTGGAAAAAATGGGGTTAGGCTACTGTTCCCCCGGGTTTCCCCTTTTTCTTGGCATTCTTTTTCTTATTTTATAAAACGTGCGGGAAAGGGAAAATTGTCTCGTACTTTGTTCCTGCCCCTTTGCTCCATACTCCATGTCCCCCCTGAAAAAACCCTAAATCTGGTAAATTTTTTCCTGTACCCCCCCTTGTACAATTCAGGGGAAATTTTTTTTTCCAAGATTTTTTTCATGCAAGTTTTTTAGTATTTTAAATTTCTAGAAAAAAATTTTTTTAAAAGGGGAAGGAACCCCCACCATGTCTTTGTTTCTTTTTTTTAAAATTGTATTAAATGGGTTGTCTCAATGGGGGGGGGTTTTTTTTTTTTTTGGGTTTTTTTAGCTATTGTTAAGTCTTGCAAACAATTTCTTTTGCAATATGGTCCTTTAAAACAATGTCCTACCTATTCCGTTTTGACAGAAACCTTTCCCCTTGAGCCACTTTTTGGACAATTGTGAAGAACAAATGTCTTTTAAAAACCCCACATTTTTTACAATAGGACCTGTAGTCTAGCTCCCATTTCACAGAAAAAATCCCCCAAACAAAATTTCAAAAACATGAAAATTGTGCGGGAATGCAGGTTGAATTAACCAGGGAAGGACAGATTGGTGACGCTTGTTTTTTAAATGAGATTCCCAGGGACGGAACCCCCAGCGGACGGGCCCTGACGGGCCCTGCAATGACGATCCGTGGCAAGCGTGTTGTCCCCGGGCACGGGAAAGGGAGACCTTCTCTCTTTCCTTACCTCCATGTCCTCCCCCCCTTTTTTTTTTGCTTCCCTTACCCCCTAAATTTTCGCTCCATTTTCCAAAAACCCAAAAAATTTTGAGAAGGTATGGAAGATTTTTGGGAAAAAGTCTCTTATTAAAAAAAGGAAATCACAGTTTTCTAAAATCCCTCAAATCAAAACAAAATTGTTGGTTTCCCAAATTTAACTGCAAAGTAGATCTATCAAAAAAAGGTGGCCTGCCCCCAAAAGTGAAAAAAACAAAAAAAACAAAAAATTAAAAAATTAAAAAAAATAATAAAAATAAAAAATTTTTAAAATTTTTTTAAAACTTTTCAATTCCAAACCTTCATACCTTAAAAAAATTCTTATTAAAAATTTAAGGCCCCCCCAATTTTGAACCCCCCCCAAATAAACAAAAGTTTTTCCCCCGGGTGCGAAAAAAGTGAAAAAACAGGTATCTGTAAGTATTCGGAAAATAAAAGGGTTTATTTTTTGGCCCCTTTCAGTTTCCCCTCTGGGGGACTAAAAAATTTGCTTTATTACATTTAATTGCAAGGTGCTCAAAAAACCAAACTTTTAGTGCCCCCAAAAAGGGAAAAAAACACGTATCTGTAATGTATTGGAAATAAAAGGTTTTTTTGGAAATTTATTAACGTGCTAAACTAAAAAAATTGTGGATTCAAATTTTAAAACTGAAAGGGGCTATATCAAAAAAAGCTGGAAGGGGGAAAAATTTAAAAAAGAACACCTATCTGAAATGTATGCTGATAAAAAAAGTGGGTTTTGCCCCTAAAAAAGAGACCTGCATTTATTTAAAAAAGATGTTTTTCCCCTATTTTTTAAGGCCCCCCAAAAAAACCCCCCCAAGGGGAAATATTTCAATAGAAAAATTTTAATAAAAAAAGGGCTATTGCAGAGAAATTTGTCCCCTTTTAAGTCATTGGTAAAATTTTAAATAATTTTCTTTTTAGAGTTTTTCTGTGTTCGCCCGGGGGGCCCCCCCCCTCTCCCTCCCTTTAAATTTACAGCGTAGATGCTCCTTTAAAAATTTTTTCCTTAATTACATAAATTTCCCAAATCTTAATCTAACAAAAATTTTTAAGGATCACTTTTAATTTTTGGGTTTTTCTCTGTTAAAGAAATGAATAATTTCGTTTGAGCTGTTTGGACACAAGCAGGCCCACGTCCTTCTGCTCTAAATGCTGGAGAGACAATGGGGCTGAAAAAGGGGGGGCTTTTTCTATGTAAAAAAGAAGGGGGCATGTGATTTTTCAGCCAATCGCAAAATTTCACTTTCCCCGTAAAGACGTCGCACACACATCCCCACCCTTTCTCTTTTCTGTAAAATGATTTTTCTGGCGCCAAAAATGGACAGGAAAAAGGCGAAATGGGCAATTAATAGATGATGCCAAAATTTTTAAACCCAAAATTTTCGCCCCCATGGAAAATTTTTTAAAAAATTTTGTCAAAAAAAATAAAAACTGGCGCCTTTCAACTTTTTTCGATATTAATCGCTCAAAACTACTTTTATTCAATTAAGACAACTATGCTTTTAGTTTTTTTTGAAAATTTTGGGAAATAAAATAGATTTGAAATTTTAGCTCTTTGTTGGTTTGAAAGAGTCTTTTTTTTGAAGCTTCTTGCGCTGTAAAAACCCTGGGGGGGGGGGGGGTGCATTTTGAAACCCCGATAGGCCCGGCAGGAAGGCTATTGAAAGGGAGTGTTTTTTTGTGGGACCCAGATTTTGCCTTTGAACTGCCCTTTAAAATTTGGGTTTTTTTTTCCACCCTTTTTGGCCAAACACACCCCGCACCTTTTGGGTGAAATTGTACCTTTTTTTTTTTGCCCGCCCCGTTTTTTCAAAGAAACCCCCTTTTGGGAATTTATATTTAGGGTTTCAGTTTTTCTTGTAACTGCAGGTGTTTTTCAAAAGGTGCCAAAAAACCCCCTTTGTTTTTCCCCTTAAAATTTTAAATTTGGGGGTTTTAACTTTGGCCCCAGTCCAGTTTGTTCAAAGAAACCAAACCCCTTTTTTAATTTTATTAGGGGAAAAAAAAATTTGCTGTAAATGCAGGTGTTTTTTAAAAGGTGCAAAACCCCCTTTAAATTTTTCGTTTGAACTTTTAAATTTGGGTTTTTTTTCCTTTTTGGGGAGCCCCGGGTTTTTTTCAAAGAACCCCCCCTTTTGGGACCTTTTATTTGGATACAGAAAATTTTCTGTTAACTGCAAAGGGGTTTTTTCATTGGTGAAACCCCCCCTTTTTTTCCTTTAACTTTTTAAAAAGGTGTTTTTACTTTTTCGCAGCCCGTTTTTTTCAAAGACCCCCCCCCTTTTACTTTTTTTTTAGGTACAGAAATTTTCTATTTTTCTGCAGGTGTATTTTTATAGGTGCCAAAAACCACCTTTTTTTTATCGTTTTAACTTTGAAATAGGTGTTTTTCCACTTTGGCGGAGCCCAAGTTTTTTTAAAAAACCCACCCTTTTTTTTATTTTTGGATACGAAATTTTCTAGTAAATGGGGTATTTCATGGTGCAAAACCCCCCTTTTTTTATCCGTATAACTTTTAAAAAAGCTTTTATTTAAAAATTTGGGGGTGGCCCAGTTTGTTCAAAGAGCCACCTTGTACTTTTAATTTTTAATACAGAAATTTTGTTTGGGGGGAATGCTGTTGTATTTTATTGGTGCCAAAAAACCCCCCTTTTTTTAAACCCCTATGACTTTTAAGGGGCTGTACTCAAATTTTGTTCGCCCCCCGTTTTTTTCAAAGCCCCCTTGTACCCTTTAAAACTGGATGCAGAAATTTTGTAAATTACTGTTTGGTTTTATTTCATTGGTGCAAAAACCCAAAAATTTTTTTTCCGTTTTAACTTTTTTTTTAGTTGTTTTTGCCCCTGGGGGCGGCCCTATTTTTTTTCAAATGCCCCGATGTACAAAAATTTTTATTGAAAAAATTTTTTTAAATAACAAGGTTTTAGTTTGTCATTGCTGCCCCAAAAAAAGCAATTTCTATCCGTGTAAAATTCTGAATTTTTTAATTGAGCTCGGTGAATCTTAATTTTACCGATAGCCGGGACTTGTTTGATTTGTTTGTTGAAAAATATCAAATTTCCCCGTCCCTATGGGCAGTTTTTTAAAATCCCCCGGGGCTTTAAAGGAAGGGAAAACCCGTTTATTTTTTTCCTTTCGGTTCTTCCAAAAGACCGCATTTTTAAAATGGTTTTTGCCCAGAAACCATTCAGGGTTTTTTAAAAACCTTTTTGGGCTGGGAGGGAAATTTTGAGGGATTTTAGAATAGCTTTTGGGTTTTCCGTCTTTCAATAAAGGAAAATTGTTTTAAAAATTTTTCCATCCTTTTTTAAATTTTTTTTCTTTGAACCCTGGGCGGAAAAGAAAGGGGGGGTAAAACGAGGGAAAGAGGGGTGTTTGGACAAAGGAAAAGGTAGAGGTACGAGAGAAAGGGGCTCCTTCCGTGCTGGCCCAAAAACCCGCCCCAAACCGCGGGGTCGGGCGGTTGCAAAGGGCCATAAAGGCCCCCTATCCCCGGGGTCAGGGCCTGTGAATCTCAAATAACGAACAGGGGGCGCCAATTTGTTCTTCAGTGGTTAATTGAAAAAAGCAAAACAGCAGTCTTACCTCCCGTCTTCCCCCGTCCCCGGCCACAAATGTCATCTCACATCCGTCCAACATGAAGCGAAGGCAGCCCCAAAAATCCAAATCGTTTTTACCCACCCAAAGGGGGATAATCCAATTTTTGGGAAAACCTCTTTGATGACCAAAAAGGGTTGGGGTTTAGAAAGGGATTTCCAAAGATCAAAAGGGCCCCAAAAAGGATGGTTTTTTTGTTTGGGCGCCCAATCGCTGATGCCTTAAAAGGGGAGAAAAGGGAAACCCGTTTAATCGGGGAAAAATCCCCCGGGCGGTCGGCAAAGCCCCTTTCAAGTGCCTTTTTTTGCTTGGAGCCCACAGCTCCAGGTTTCAGAATTTTAGAACGGGAAGTCACCTGTGTTGTTGATGAGACGACATTGCGGATCCAAACCCTGGTTTTTTAGGCAGAATTTGCTTGCCAGCGCTTCATTTTTTGGATGAGGAGGAAGACGGAAAGGGGTAGTTCAGTTACGGGCTCCCGCCTCAAAAAAGGGGGGAGGGAGGGTTGCACAAAATCCGCTGAGATTATTCCGCCAGCCACAATCAGCGGAAACACCGCTCCTCGCTTATCGCCGTCGAAAAGGTCCAGGATATCTCAAGCGGGGCCTTTTTCGAGCAAGCCTTGATTCACCCAGCGATGTCTTAATGCCGCCTTTGCCGTAAACGCTCAGTAAGGGAAGAATCTTAGGTGTTTAAACCACCACCAACTTTATCTAGTCACATGCAGCGAATGCATGAGTTAAAAATGGAGGGAACACTTGGCCAAAAAAGGCCACCCCGATGCCGGGTTTCCCAACCACTGTCACACCCCTCTGTCTCTGCTCCCCCCACCACCACCAAGCTTCCTCAGCTGCCCATGCTCTCAAGTCATGATAAGGATCAGCCTCCGCTTCAGCCTCCACCGTCGCCCGAGTAACCCCCAGCACCACCAGAGCCCCAATCCTACCCCTTTTTGCTTCGAAACTCAGTTGAAAACCTGCAATACCAGGTTGGGCAGAGAACCCTTTAACCCAAACCTCCAAACCCAAAAAGCTGATTGGGCATTGCAGGTTTTGCCGGGAAATTTTGCCTTTCCGTCTGGGACACAGATGAGTTCCCCCAAAGTTTGGCCCTTGCCTCCCCCCCAAACCAGTGCCGAGCAGGCATTTTTTTCAAAAAAGCCGCTCTGCCCCCCCCACCCCCGTGCATCAAAATTCAACGCGTTGCTGCACTATGTCGGCAAAGCCATCTGACCAGCAACAGGATGTAAGCACGGCCCAAGGGCCCGCTATTTCCTGTGACAGCTCAATGGGGTGAGTTTGGGGGGGTGTTTTGATCAAAACGGTTTGCCTCAGGCTCCCCCCACGCTCTTCAAAACCGAGGGGGGTGCGGGTTTTCTTTCCCCAAGGTCCTCTGGTGGCATCACGTGCCCAGAGAAACCAGGCGTGTTGAAAATTAATCTGTCTTGGAGACCGTCAACACACAGGTCAGGAGCTGTGGACGGCTTTTTCGCAAACAAGACGGGTGTTGGCTGGGTGACAAGAAACCCTTTTGCAAGGCAAGGTGGTGTGCGATAACGGTTCTAAATCTGCTGGCCGCCTTAAGATCGGTAGCTGGGCACAACCCTTGCCTGGCACACGTCATGAACCTCGTCGTCCAGAAATTTAGACAGCGCTACCGGGTCTGGACGTTGCCCGAGGAAGACTCGAGGTCTGAGCTCACACTTCCGCCGTTCGCACACTGCTTCGTCCCCCTGGCTGGTGTGCAGCGTCAGCTCAGCTCCCCGTCAACCCTCTCATTGTTGACGTGGCAACATGCTGGAGTTCCACCCCCCCTTGCTCCAGCGATTGGGAAAGAAGCGCAAGTATTAGCTTTTCAAAGGGGGAATCATGGCCTGAAAAGAGCGGTGGGGACCTCGGGGTTTTTGACCCCCAAAGAGTGGGGGGGAAAGGTGAAAGAGCTCTCCCCCTTCCTTGCCAGTTTTAAAGAACCCCAACCAAAAGGTCGTGCGGCCAATGCCCTTGTCAGCAGTATTTTGGTGATCTTAGTTTTTTAAACCCGATCTTTGGGGCACTCTGAAAATTTCAGGTCCCACCAGCGAGGGAGGAGGAGACGGAAAACAGTTCCCGGACACGGAGCCTTTCTCTCCGTCAAAAACCCAAAAAGGGCCCCGACAGTTTCACAATTTTTATGGGTTCTTCTTTTGGGCAGGGGTTTTCGGGTTTCCAGGGTTTGGCCGGGCGCCGCCTCGTTTCCCAGGTGCATCATCTGAGGCATTCGGGGTTAGGGGAAGCTTTTGCCCGGGGGAAGGGGAGGAGGGGGAGGAAAAAGGAAATTCCTGGACACCGGAATTCCCAATGTCCCCTCCCCTTGGAAAGGGGTTTGGGAACGGATTTGAGGCGGAGGGGGAAGATGAGGAAGATCAGTTTCCCTGGGCCCCTTTTCAAACCCGAAGCTTGGTTTTTCAAAGGCCCCCATCTCTCACGGGAGTGTTGGATGCTCCATTTCCTCCAACTTTATCCTAACTTTAAAGGGCCAAAAAAAGGAACAACATTTTTATTGGGGGCCCAACCCTCCTCGACCCCCGGTCCCAAAGCAAAACTCCCCCCAACCCTTCCCCACCCCCCCAAATAGAGAAAAAATGCAGGAATTGGAAAACCGTGCTGAAGATCAACTGGAGACATGGGGTTTGAATCTGTTTTTTCACGTTCTTAAAATGTAAAGGGTGGAACAACACCCAGAACTTTGAAGAGTAGGGGCCCAAAAGAACCCGTAGCAGAAAAGCGCGTTGGGGGGCAGAAGCCTAAGGGTGACCTCTGGAAATTTCTTTATTTACTTCCTCCCCAAAGCATGTAATGCGGGCACACTTACAACACACGAGCCCGGCTTAAGATCATGGGCCCCAAACTATCGGGCTTCTCAAAAACCGTGTTTTGGGATTTTTCCCGGCCCAATCTTTTTCCCGGGGTTTATCCAAAGTAAAAATGAATGGCCCGAGCTGGCCCCGCCACGCCATAGGGTGTTGTCCGCCCAAAACCCGCGTCCAAATCTAAACGGACCTTCAGCACAGCTGGAAAGGGGATTACGACAAACGCATCCGGCTTTCCACAGATAATGTGGATCGTTTTTACTTTCATCAAGGGTGAATCAGGCATGGTTTTCTGTTTTTGTTGTGGGCCCAAATTTTTTCCCAGGTCACCTTTTGTTTTCCGGTCGTTTCCCCATTCCCCCTTCCAAAAGAAATGGGGCCCTTAAAACTTTTTTTTTAAAAAAGATCCCTTTCTTTTCTGCAATTTTTTATTCTCAGTTCCCAAAAATTCATTTTGCTGGTTTTTTTCAGTGAGGAGGGCTGTAAAGAACCAATTGAAAAAGGCTTCAGAAAAAAAACGAAATTTCCCTTTACTCACTTCATCTTTTAGAATTTTTTCGCCAAAATTTTAATGGTTTTTTGGGGTATGGGGCTGTGAGATAAAGTTTAATCTGGTCCTTTTGGAAAAAGAAATGTGGCTTCTTTTGTTTCCTTTTTTCACGCACAATTTTTAACAGTGGCTGGGGAAGTTTTTTATAATTTTTTGTGTATGCCCCTGTGAAAAAGCAAACCCATACTACAGGTCCTATTAAAAAAATTTTTGGGTTTTTAACCAAAATTTGTTCTGCACCAAAAGGGCAAAGGGGGTCAAGGGGCATGTTTTGGGAAATTTTTTTGGGGGATGTTGCCCGTAAACACATTTTACTACAGGTTTTCCCGTTATAAAAAAAATGTGGTTTCTAAAGAAAAAATTTGTTCTTTAAAATTGTCCAACAGTGGCCCCAAGGGTGGATTTTTTTTGGGAAATTTTTGGGGCATTTTTGTGCGGTCAAAAAAAGGAATAGGAAGGACATGTTAAAAAGGACACATATTGAAAATTGTTTTTTCAAGATCTTTAAAAATAGGGTGCAATCCCTGTAGTGGAAAACAACCCATTTAAATACAATTAAAAAAAAGGAAACAAAGAAAGGGTGGGATTCCATCCCATTTTAAAAAAGTGTTTTTTTTTAGAAAATTAAAAAATACTAAAAAACTTGATGTACAAAATAGCTGGTAAAAAAAATTTCCCCTGCATTGTAAAAAGGGAGGGACAGGAAAACTTGACCAATGTAGGTTATTCAGAGGAAATGGAGTAAGGAGCACGGACAGAAACAAAGAACAGGAAAAATTTCCTCCAGCACATTGGGGAAAAAAGAGAAAAAAAAATGCCAAGAAAAAAAAACCCTGGGGTGGAACAGGGGTCAAACCCCCAGCATTTTCCCAAATGAAGCTCAAAATTTGGGCCGCCCCTCAATTTCGGAGGGGGGAAGCGCCCAAACCCCGGTCTTTACTGTGGACGGAGGAAGGCCCGGGGGTCTTACCCACATTCCGCTTCCGGGCCCCCTGCTTCAGCCGACTGTTTTTGTTGCCTTTCCTCCTAAGGGGATTTTTTCCGGGTTAAAGATGACAGAGCCAGCCCCGCCTTCCCCCGCACCCCACGTACCTCCGCCCTGGGAGCTGGGAAACCCGCATGTTAATAAAAATGACAGACGCTAGCCCGGGCTCTCCCTGCACCCCAAAATTGGGTTTTTTAAATTTCCCCCGGGGGGCCCTGGCGCTGGGCCTCCATGTTAAAAAGATGACTGACGGGAGCACTTTGGGTCTCACCATTGGGGCAATCAGGGGGGAGCTTTTAAATTTCTCTAAAAAAAAACCCGATTTTGAAAAAGGGGGAATTTTTGTGGGTTTAAATAGTGGGCAAAAAAAGGGTTTCCCGGGCTGGACACAAATTTTCACAATTTGAGAACTTAACATTTACTGGGGCTGGAGTCACTATGGGGTGGCATCATTTGATCTCCAGGGGAGTCTGTCCCTAATCACTGAAGAAGGATTTGGAGGAAAAATGAAACCATTGAATTGATTGGCCAAATCACTCTCAGAAGCCAGGAGGGCAAATGTCTTCTCAACTAAGAAGTGTTTTGGGGATGATTAGGACATTTTTATTACTTATGTGGTGTGCGAACGAATTAACACATCTACACATGTAAAAAATACCTTTAAAAACTGCAGGGAGGGGTGTATGTTGTATGTTATCACACTTGAAAAAAAGCAAAATGATAATAATGTAAAACTATAAATAAAACTTCCCTAAATAAATTCTGTAAACAAATGTCAGTTACCAAAAAATATACTAAATGACAGTCACTGTACAAAATAGCATAGAGCCACTTTGTGATCTGTGGGTCAAACAGGTTTAGGGGTCATGCAGTGGTACAAGACAGGTATAGTCAATGTCCAGTGAAACTAAAATGGTGGTTCAAAGACTACTTTCTTCCGGCAATTTTTTAATCTGGGGGTCATGCAGGTTTGGAGCTCATGCTGTGGACCAGGACAGGTATAGTCAATGTCCAGTTCAACCAAAATGGTGGTTGAAAGGCTCCTTTTTCTGGCACTTTTTAATCTGTGTGTCAGACAGTTTTAATGGTCATACTGCGATCCAGGACAGGTATAGTCAATGTCCAGTTCAACTAAAATGGTGGTTCAAAGACTCCTTTTTCAGGCACTTTTTAAATCTGTGGGTCAGACAGGTTTGATGGTCATACTGTGGTCCAGGACAGGTATAGTCAATGTCCAGATCAACTAAAATGGTGGTTCAAAGACTCCTTTTTCAGGCACTTTTTAAATCTGGGGATCATGCAGGTTTGGGGCTCATGAGGGGTCCAGGACAGGGATAGTCAATGTCCAGTTCAACTAAAATGATGGTTCAAGTAATACTGCCTTCTGGCACTTTTTAATTTGTGGGTCATGCAGGTTTAAGGGTCATGCTGTGGTACAGGACAGGGATAGTGAATAGTCTGTCAGTTTTTTTCTGTGACTCTTGTTGCCTAATTGTCTTGCCTAAGATGTAGCACGTATCCATTTTACTGTTGTGGATGTTAATTCCAGCTTCTCCTCTCCTGATTGGGTGTAAGAATGAAGGTGTTGTTCCTCTCCCATAGACTTTAATGATCATCGGCGATTATTATCGGATATCGGCATGATAATTGACGATATCGACTATCGATCCGATGAAGATAGTGGACGCAATCGCTCATCACTAACAATTATTAAATCTTCACTTCAGTGTTGTGTGTCTTTATAAGATGTGTCAGGGGATACTTTCTCTTACGCTATATTTTGAAAAACTGTTACATTAAAATGGCATGACTTGAAAATTGCTGTTCACAAACGTTCATCAACCAAACTGACTGAGATAGAGCTATTCTGCCAAGAAGAAAGGGCAAAAATTCCAGCTTCTAGATGTGCAAAGCTGGTAGAGACATTTCCCAACAAACTGCAGCTGTCATTACAGCTAAAGGTGGTTCTACAAAGTAATGGCTCAGGGTGGGCTGAATATATATGCACAATACACTCTTTTTTAATTTGCAAAAATTTGGAAAAGCGCATATTTTCTTTATACTTCACATATGCTTGCTACCTTGTGTTGCTCTATCACATAAAATATAAATATAAACAGTTAAAGAGCTATGAATACTTGTGCAAACCACTATAAATATAGTGACATGAACAATTAAAAAAAATCACCAAAAACGATAGGCCTCATTTTTTCAAAACTCGCTAACAGTAAGACTGTCTTTGTTGCCTATACAGAGGCAGCTTTCATTTCTCTTACTGTTCTGGAAAAATGAAAGCTGACTTACTGTATATGCAACAAAGACCGTTTTAATTTTAGACAGTTTTAATAAATGAGGCCCAATAGGTTTAAAATAAAACATGATTTATGCAATAGGTCATTTTCTGATGACATATTCCATTTCAGGGGGTTTCTAAAATTGTTAACAAATGTGCCCACCAAGAAGGATGATAAAAAAAACTCTCAGCATTTTATTCTTCTGCTGCTTACATCACCACCTTTCTGGTTCTTGTTGCTGAGCTATTTTTACCCGACTGGAGCAATGAAGTGTCTATATACCCATGTCACCACTGTAACCAATAAATAATACTGTACAAGACCACTGAGGTCAGTGATAGACTGTAGCAGTCATGTTGGACTATGAGCATATCATCACTACACCCATTTAAGCAAAGCACAAGCAAAACTGGAATGGCAGTGCTAAATAACTTGTAAAACTTCTTTGAAATGTATCCATCATTTCAGGCCTAAAGGTATATATGCCCCCTGTAGGTAGATATACAGCCACCTGTAGATAGCTAATTAAATATGCCCCTCCAAACAGACCTGCTGCCTGGACTGCCGCAAGGGACATCCAGCTCTCCCAATCCTTCCCTTTGCTACACCTCTGACTACACCTCTATTTGCTAACATTTTTTTGGGTCTACAGAGAGAAAATCCCTGAACAGATCATAAAATAGTGGAATTAGTTATTCTGGGTTGTGTCCCCTGGGAGCTCTTTGGCAGACATAGGGTTCTTCTATAGTATATAAACATTTGTGTTCTGTTCACCATACCAAGATTATTGATGAACCATTGAGCACTTTCCTGCCAATCCATCTTTCAGAATAATTTGTTTTTAAATAACGATTTGGAGTTGGGACCTGTCACGGACCACGCCATGGTCCCTGCTCTGGAATGCGGTCTTGCCCCTGCTCTGGCTACAGCCCCTGTCCTCTCTGCCTGTCCCCTCAGCGTATACTCACCTGTCTTCACTCCTGCTCTTGTCCTCGCTACTACTAGCTTCCTGCGCATGTGCGTGTCCTTCCTAGAGCACGTGAGCGCGTGGACTCACCCAGATTTAAAGAGACAGTACACTAATTACCTGACCAATGTCCTTTCATCACCTGGGATTTAAGGAACTTCCTGCCTGTGCTCTCGGTCAGTTTGTTGATGTTCCTACATTGCTCCTGATATCTGCTTGCTGTCCGTTACCTGAACCTGCTACCTGCATTTAGTGATGTCCTGGTTCCAGTGTTCCTGTACTACTGTTACCTGCCATTACACGAGCCTGTTATCTGTACTGTTGTTACCTGCTGCTATGCCAGTCTGCTACCTGCCTGTGACTCTGCTATTACCTCTGTTGTATCTGCCTGTGACCCGTCACCTCTGCCTTTTCCCGCTGTCCTACATCTAGCACTTTGGCTGTCATGACGAGTAGCCACATCAGGGGTACTGACCTGGGGGTTCCCCGCAGCCAAGTCTTGCGGTGGGCTCCAGTGAAAACCGGGGGCCCCTTAGACATTGGCATGGTTTGCATCCCCATCTCTCACGGTGACCCAGAGGATCCAGCTTCTACCATTACAGCACCATTCCTAGAGTCGGGACCCAGCATTCCTGTAGTTTTTACTTTTTCCATAGATTGGTTGCCATGGGTGCTGGATAAAGCATTCACATAATATGTCAATGATGTGGATCGTTGGGATTTATAGAGACAGGTTCCTTTTGTCGATTTTGGCTGAAATAGTTACACATTTGCATAAAATGTTGCAATTTTATAAATTATATTAACATAAATACTAGCCATATATTTAACATCTACTAAGTGAGAACACTGCTTTCTGTCCAATAGTCCACATCATTATCATCATCTCACTTTTACTCCTGGAAACATCTGGCATAGTCAGTATAATTAAGGTCCAAGGTGTCTCCTGTATAATATCACTTGGATAGTTTTGAATGTGTTTCATAAATAACATGTTGGCCATTTCCTTTCTATAGTTGTAATAACATAGGCAGCAGACATTTGTATAAATGTATAATTGTCTACAGATGGAGACATTTTTTAAAATCCTCTTCTCCATTCATTCTCCAAAATGTAAATCGATGATTTACTATGAACGTTAAAAAGTGAGTCTACCATCCCTAATCATTACATTTCTGTTGTGCAGAACTTTGACATTTTTGGTCCTTAAATCCAAAAATGTTTTTTACCTTTCCACATTTTTTTTATTTTTACTCTGAGGCTAAAATGTGATCATATTTGGGCTAAAGGTAGAATGGAGTGTAAGGATTTAGTATTCTCCTCCTTTGACCCCTACAAAGTGGTATGGACTTTGCCATAAGTGAGTCAGAATCCCAGGTTGCTACCTTGGGAGTAGTCATTGTTTGCAACAGTTGAGATGTAATCAAGGAAATACCAAACAGTGGCACGAAGTTGCCAAGGTGGAGCTAAATGTCAAGGCAAGCAGTGTCCAGTGCGATGCAGTGGAAATGTGGGGACCAGAGGAGGAATGGTTCACTCCAGAAAGGGCAAGTATATGGACCGTAACAGTTTCTGTATGAGGCCTTCTTATTTGCAGAACAATTTCTACTTTGCTAGAGCATCATTTTGCGAAATAGATAGATTAGTAGGGAATTGCCACAAGGGAATCCAAGGTTTCAACTCCAAGTGTATTCGCTATATGCAACAGCTGATGTGAAACTGAGCAGATGGCAATGGCAAACATAAATACTAGGTTGAGCAAGAAGTCATAGCAAGCACTGTTGGGTGCAATACAAAAGAGAAGTGGTGAACTTGTAAAGTCACTGGACCACTATCGGGATTCGAGTCTAGTAACCTTGTGTGTTATAGTGGGTCTGGGTGGAAGACAGAATCACCAGTGTAGGTTTGATGGGTGATGTGGTGCACTGGCACTCAAACACAGAGACTGTCAACTACAGTGATCTTGCAGGCTTTACTCACAGCTCAATACTTGTAGGACGTTAAACTTCTTGACACAGCATGTTACACAGCACAGGTCATTTCTTCACTACTCAATTGCTCCCCCAGCAATTCTTCACTTGTTTCTTACTCAACAGCCTTTCACTCTTTAGATTCTTCAGCCTCAGGATTAGTGGTCATGACTAAGGGCCATTTGCAGCCCTTTGGTATGTTTCCCTCTTGAGACAATCTTGGCCTGCTTCTCACTTTCCTCAGGACACTTTTTCATTCTGTCCTCGTCTCACTGTGCTCTACTCTCTTCCTCAGGACACTTCCCCGTTCTGTCCTCATCTCACTGTGCTCCACTCTTTTCCTCAGGACACTTCCCCGTTCTGTCCTCGACTCACTGTGCTCTAACTCTTTTCTTCAGACACTTCCCCATCTGTCCTCGTCTCACTGTGCTCTACTCTCTTCCTCAGGACACTTCTCGGTTCTATCCTCGTCTCACTGTGCTCTACTCTCTTCCTCGGGACACTTAGAGTTCTGTCCTCGTCTCACTGTGCTCAACTCTTCTTCCTCGGGACACTTCCCATTCTGTCCTCGTCTCACTGTGCTCTACTCTCTTCCTCAGGACACTTCCCCATTCTGTCCTCGTCTCACTGTGCTCTACTCTCTTCCTCAGGACACTTCCCCATTCTGTCCTCGTCTCACTGTGCCTCTAACTCTCTTCCTCAGGACACTTCTCCGTTCTATCCTCGTCTCACTGTGCTCTACTCTCTTCCTCAGGACACTTCCCCGTTCTGTCCTCATCTCACTGTGCTCTACTCTCTTCCTCAGGACACTTCTCCATTCTGTCCTCGTCTCACTGTGCTCTACTCTCTTTCTCAGGACACTTCCCCGTTCTGTCCTCATCTCACTGTGCTCTACTCTTTTCTTCAGGACACTTCCCCATTCTGTCCTCATCTCACTGTGCTCTACTCTCTTCCTCAGGACACTACCCCGTTCTGTCCTCATCTCACTGTGCTCTACTCTCTTCCTCAGGACACTTCTCTGTTCTGTCCTCGTCTCACTGTGCTCTACTCTCTTCCTCGGGACACTTCTCTGTTCTGTCCTCGTCTCACTGTGCTCTACTCTCTTCCTTGGGACACTTCCCCATTCTGTCCTCGTCTCACTGTGCTCTACTCTCTTCCTCAGGACACTTCCCCATTCTGTCCTCGTCTCACTGTGCTCTACTCTCTTCCTCAGGACACTTCCCCTTTCTGTCCTCGTCTCACTGTGCTCTACTCTCTTCCTCAGGACACTTCCCCATTCTGTCCTCGTCTCACTGTGCTCTACTCTCTTCCTCCGGACACTTCGGGTTTCTGTCCTCGTCTCACTGTGCTCTACTCTCTTCCTCAGGACACTTCCCCGTTCTGTCCTCATCTCACTGTGCTCTACTCTCTTCCTCAGGAAACTTCCCCATTCTGTCCTCGTCTCACTGTGCTCTACTCTATTCCTCAGGACAATTCCCCTTTCTGTCCTCGTCTCACTGTGCTCTACTCTCTTCCTCAGGACACTTCCCCGTTTTGTCCTGGTCTCACTGTGTTCTACAATTCTTACTCTCTCTTGGTTCCATGAGTCTAGGAGCTTTTGTAGTTACTTCGGCCTCAAGTACACCACTGCCTGCAAGTGGGTAGGAGATCCCTTTTTTCTTACTGGAACAAACTTAAGACTGCCCTCAGTGATCACATCTGAGGGGACTATTCGACTTGATAGGCTCCACATTATTGTCTAACCTGCATCCCCTCCCCTCTGTCACACACTGATTGGCTGCAGCCCAAGCTATCCTGTCTCTCTAGAGGTATGTTCACATGGCATTTTTTGAAGTGTAAATTTATGTTTCCAAATCAGCTTCCAAAAACAGTTGATTAGAGGTATATTTCAAAGCGTTTTTTTTAGTGTTTTTGAAGAGTTTTTCAAAAAATCCTATCACCTTCGTTGACTATAGGGATTTTACAAGCGAAAAATGCCTCAAGAAATGACGTCATTTATTTTTATGGCCATAATTGCATCCAAAAAATGTCTCGCAATTGCACTTGTGAAATACGCTTCATGTGAATTTAAGGCAGTGTAGAATGCACCGGAATGTATGAAGTTGTTCTTCTGCAGGTCATACATACAGGCGCTTCTAGTGCCAATATGACAAGTCTGGCTAAGGCACCACCTTTAACTTGGTCTTGCTATTCTAACTGTTCTGTGCCTAGATTTGGCGTCAAAGAATCATAAATCCTGTCTAATCCTACGAATGTGGTGCGACACCCCCAGAACTCCCCGATTCTTTGGCGCATTAAAAAGTGTCATTGGTGCTGTAACGGTCAGTGGAAGTGGATCCTCTGGACCACCACAAGCGATGGTGTAAGCCACGCCATGGAGCAGAATCTAAGTAGGTCCGGTTTTCACCAGAGCCCACGCAAAGCGGGATGGACTTGCTGCGGCGGATTGTTACCAGGTCGTTACCGCTAACGTGACTTGCTTGCAGTGGCAGCCGAGGTGTTTCGCGGTACAGAATCGTGAAGCAGGCTCGTAGTCGGGGACAGGCAGAAGGTCAGGACAGGCGGCAATGGTTCGTAGTCAGGGACAGGCAGAAGATCAGGACAGGCGGCAATAGTTCGTGGTCGAGGGACGGAGGCAGAAAGGTTACGGTACACAGTAGAAAAAAAACAAGATACTCAGGAACGCTTCCTCTTAAGGCACAGGGCACTATCAATTCGGCAAGGTGCTAAGGAAAAGGCAGGTCTTAAATAGGGTCAGCGCCCGGTGAGACCAATCACCGGCGCGCTGTCCCTTTAAATTTGCCAGTGGTTCCGCACGCGCGCCCTAGGGAGCAAGCGCGCACCCGGCCGGCAGCAGGAGCACGCACCGGGATGAGAACAGGAGCGTGGCGAGGTAAGTGGATGTCATTGTTGCGGGCACGTCCGCAGCCCGGGTACCGTGCTGTGGCGCCGGCCGCAGCTGGCGACGCTGCGGAGGTGCGGGTGGGCCTGCGATCCGACACGGGGGTCGCAGGGACACCCGTAACAGGTGCATTACAAAGGGACTTATCACACCAAAGTTTGGAGTGCATCTGTTCATACATTCTTTTTGGCTCAAAGTACACCAGAAAACTGGCGCAGCCCCATTCATACATGTCACCCTTACTTCTGCCAACAGTATTCTGTTATGTCACTACACTTAATAATGATGTAGGCAGGTGTTGAAAAAATGCTGTAAAGTATGAATGCTTTCAAACATAGAAGTGCTAACAGTGTATTTTTATCAATGAACAAAATGTAAAGTTAATAAACAGAAGAAAAATAAAAATTCAATCAATATTTGGTGATATCATCATCCAGTCTGTCTTTGATTACATGAAGAAATAAAAGGATCTGAGCAACTACATCCACAGAAGAGCTGTGCTTACTTCTCCAAGATGTTTGGAACAACCTCCCTGCTGAGTTCCCTCTCAAACTGTGTACACATACCTAGAAGAAATTATGCTGGCAGATCAGATACTGATTTCATTTTTCTTCTGTTAATTGATAAAAATAAACTATTAACACTTCTATATTTGAAAACATTCTTACTTTGCAGCATTTTTTCCTGACACTCCTAAATGTTTTGCACAGTTTGATGTATCTAAGTATTCATACATTGTACCTCCTGTACCAGGAGAAACAACACAGCTACGTGGTGGGGGTTAGGTGGAGGTTAGCAGCGACTGGTTTAATACATGGAGGTAACTTAGAAACAAGATAAATGTGCATTCAATCTACAGAATTTAATACCAAAAGAACAAAAGGTCATGGCCTTTGTTGGTCTTGTAAAGACATTCTGACCTGTCGATGAATGCTGTGACAGGTGATGACAGCCAAGGTGTTGTCTAGTGATAAAGGAAAGGCGCAGATCAATTTCAATTTAGTTAAATGAATGTTGTTAATAAATGGTTGACAAAAATGTTTATATAGATGCAGCGCACATCAAGGAATACTAATTTATGAAATTCAATTATTGTAATCCCAGAAGGGTTTTCTGCTGTATGAGCGGTCAGCAACCTTTAGATATTGTTAGATGTTATTATGTATGTATAATACGAAGACATAGAAACAGTGAAAAAAGATAGATATATAAAAATATAGATAGATATGAGATAGATAGATAGATATGAGATAGATAGATAGATAGGTAATAGATAGTCATGAGATAGATAGATAGACAGACAGATAGAGGGATAGATAGATAGATAGATAGATAGATAGATAGATAGATAGATAGATAGATATGAGCAAAATTAGACTGGCCCACAGGGGAAACTCCCAGAGGGTCCCTGAGTATGGCAGACCTGCATTAGTTTTTAACTACAAATGAATCCTTAGGAGAGACAGAAAAGCAGAGAAAGAAAGTCAAATAACAGGAGGCAAAGTATAGAAGGCATGTACAGTCAGTTACAGTAACTGTAGGGTGGGCTCCCAAAATAAACTCCATCGGTGGGCCCAGACACAACTCAACTGGTGGACCCCTAGATTCAGCTCCACCTGTAGGACTAGGCACCCCAGTCCAACACTGGTTGTGAGATAGATAGATCTATAGATATGAGATAGATAGCTAGATAGCTAGATAGCTAGATAGATAGAAAATGCAAAAATGGGACTAACTAATATGTTTTTCTTAAATATAATCAAATTTAAATTCTAATTCCTTTTATCTGGATACATCAATTTATAATCTATACATAATTTCTATGGTGGAAGCGAAGGGTGCGAGGGTGCTTTAACTTCTTTTAAAGTTTTTCATCTTGTGACTTTTCATCACCGCCTTACAACAGCCATAACTTTTACATTTTTCCATTGACATGGCTGTAGGGGCTTGTTTTTTGCAGGATTGGTTGTATTTAATGATACCATTTAATGTACCATACAAGTTATTGTGGAACAAAAAATAATTTGTGGGGTTGAACCGGGAGAAAATGCAATGCCTTTTGCAAGGTGTAGTAGCAGTGTAGTAATGGCAGACCTAAGTGCCTGCAGCTGCCATGACCAGGGTAATTTCAGGGCACCATACAAGTGAAGCATAATGGCCCACCACATCAGCAGTTCTTATCAAGGCCCCTGACAAAAGTAATGGCAGTACTGCCCTGATGGTGCCCCTGGCTGTGATAATCAAACAGCATACCACAGAAATGTTGACTAGGTGATTAAATGTCCAACTTTGGCGTTATTACCAGCTACTGGCAATGGGTACTGGCTGCAATTAACATCCAGCACCCACCAGGTATGTCTGGGGCTAAGCATGTGAGCCTGTTCCATATGTCCTTAACATCGCAAATACATAGATAGGTAAGTTTGCGCTAAGATGTTAAACCTATGTCAAGGCTCAATAGTATTTAGTACAATATTTGATTTGATTTAATTTGTAAAATTAAAAGTTGCTTATTTCTTGCAGTATTTTTGTCTTATTGTGGAATAATTTACCAAAAATTCACAGACTGGGACAATGTTTAAAGAAATGAATTGAAGAAATAAAAACAAACCATAAAAGTTCTTAGTAATAATACAAAAAGTAAAATGTATAAGAAACATCAGCTAAAACATCGGAATTTACTGTAAGTCACAGCAACCCCCAGCTTCAAAATAACCACACACCCGGATTTTTTTTTTACACTACAGGAGTTCCAGTCCTTTTTGATGTTTGACAACCCTGGAGCACATCTATGAGTAGTGCATTGTATGGAAAACATAGATTACACTTACCGTACTAGAATTACTTACTCAAAATCTGGACAAAGGGCGTCCGCTCCCTGGACCCTGCAGATTTGTAGTCATAGATATGAGTCAGTGTCTCCTCAATGCACCTAGCTGAACTACTGTCAGGGTCCAGCACACAAGGCTCTAATGCTGACCAACAGCAGGACACAGGGCGACTTATAAAACAAACTGCGCCAGAATTCGGCCTCAAAAAACAGTAACCTTTTTCTATAATGTATGAAAAGGTGCACTCCAAATTTTGTCGCGATAAGTCCTGGGTAACGCGCCAAAGACACTTTTTTACGTCCCCAAATTTTTGGTACGTTCTGGGGGGTCGTACACTTGTAGAATAGACACATTTCGATTCTTTGACCCCAAAAACTTTGGGACAAACAGTTTGACCAAGTTATAGGTGGTGCCTGAGCCAACTTTGGATTGGGGACTAGACTGCACCTGTTTTATGACCCGCAGAAGAACAGCCAAAGGGGGAAAGGGGGTGCCAGCCGACTTGTGGTATTTGGTCTACCACTCCCCCGTATGATGACCTGAGAAGAAAAAGCCAGACCAAGGTAAAGGGGTGCCTGAGCCCGACTTTTGTATTTGCTCTACACTGCCCCGTATTATACCCGCAGAAGAACACCAACCGGGGAAAGGTGGTGCCTGGCCAACTTGTGTATTGGCCCACACTGGCCTGTATTTATGACCTGCAGAAAAAGCCCGACCCGGGGAAAGGTGGGGCCTGGCCAGACTTTCGTATTTTCTCTACACGCCTGTATGTATACCTGCAGAAGAACACAGACCAGGGTAAAGGTGGTGCCTGGCTGCTTGTGGTTTGGCTCACACGCCCTAGTATGACCTGCAGAAGAAGGTTCATGCATTCTGCCGCATTCTACACTGCCTTAAAGCTATTTCGAACTGGTCTATCAGCACCAGAATTCATACATGTCGCTCACAGTATCTGGCAGCACAGAAAAGGTCTTGACACTGGTCTGCATCAGGTTGTTGTATGTAGTGGTGCTTGATATGAAGGGAACCTGTGTCTGGAGTCTAGAGTAAATTAATTATAGGGGGCTGGAGAAAAGTTTAAATTAATTTTCAGTGTTTGGTCAGGGGTCTGACTAATTTTAGTGCTCTGGTCTGGGGTCTTTAAGGGGCTGTCCAGTTCCTATAAAAAACAAATACTAAACTACTTGTATCCAATTGAGAACAAATGAAAATCAATCCTTACCTTCCTTCTTGCCTTCATTCCAGCGCTGGCTCTCCCTGGTTTTCTGTTTATTTCTTTCTCTTCCAAACCGGGACCTCACCGCCGATGATTGGCTGCAGCAGTCCTATGTATTTGCTTACATCTCTGTTCTGAGCTGTGCAAACCTGGACAGGCATGTAAGGCAGTGGCACAAGACTGCTGCAGCTAATCATGAGCGGTGAGGTCCCGGTTTGGAAGAAAAAGAAATAAACCAGTGCCAGAATGAAGGGGTGGAGGAGCACCAGCAGCTTAACATTTCTTTCCTATAGGAGCTGGACAATCACTTTAATCAATTTTAGGTATCTGGTCTAGGGTCTGATTGTATGGGACTGTGGTCTGTAAAAATGTTATTGGTTGGTTTAGGGTCTGATTAATTTAAGGGGTTAGTCTGGGTGTCATCATCGTGCCCGACAGACCCCCAACTTTGAGCTTGGGTCGCCGGCCACGGCAGTTGCGACGTAAGCCCTGGTTTCTACCTGATGTTTGGATTTGTATTCACTAATGTGAATTGTGTCTTTCTCCCATGTTTGTTAATTGATTCTTGTCCAACGCCCATAGCCAGGAATCCTCCAGCACCTTTTCAGTTAACCTGTGTTCCTCTTGATTGACAGTCTGGTTTTCCTTTCTGGCTTTGTGTTCTTTCCACCAATCACCTCTGTTCTGTGTTCACTGGTTCCCTATTTAAGGATGCCTTTATCTGTCACCTGTGCCTGCTATATTGGTTCCTATCCCTGTAGTTCGCCTTTAATCTCTTTGGACATTCTGTGCTATTCTGATTTCTGCTTGGATCCCGGTTATTCTTTGTCTCACGATTTTGTACTGTGCTGTCCGTTTGTTGCTAACTTGGACTGCCCGACTACGCTTGCTTGTTCTGTGTTTGTTTGTCTCTGTCTGTGTTTCACTTGGCTCAGAGCAGTTATCAGTCATCTGGTTGGGGCCAACCTATTAAGGAGTCGGGTTCCCCAAAAAGCAGGGACAGAGGCTGGGACCAGTGTCAGGGCCTCACTTGTCTGTGTCTCTGTGTGTGTCCCTGACAGTTCCCTGACACTGGGGTTTGGTTCATATAATGGGTATAGGACATACATGCCAACTCTCCCGTTTTTGGCGGGGGGGGGGGGGTCCCGCTATTTGGGGTCCCCCCCCCCCACCGCCATCCCGGCCGAGTTGGCGAACCTCCGCCGCAAGCAGGGGCTCTTTTAATGACCGCTGGTGCGCTACTCTGGCGCCGCCGGTCCGTTCCCACAGGCGGGTGAAGCGGCAGCTGCGGCCGCTCGGAGTCTCGCTGTGCAGGGAGGAGGCAGGAGGGATCGCTCCCTCCTCCCCTCTGTATGTACAGGCCTTGTGCGCCGTACTACAGGTCAGCGGCGCGAGGAGTGCGCGCGGCTGCA